>JAENPR010000929.1:0-256242 GCA_018135685.1 Themeda triandra | reverse complement strand
ACGAGATCGAATTCAAGGGTGGCAGGTTCTTTACAGAAGCCAGTGGTATTCAAATGCCATTGGTTCGATCCTTATGTCACGAAACAAGACCCTAAGATTGGGCAAATCGAAATTAACAGATTCCAAATATAATGGAGACGATGTCTATATTGTGGCTAACTCCGAGACGCTAACCAAGTTTATTACCTTCCATGGGCGTACAACCGACCCAAGGCTTGCGGGTTGGAGCCTTGTGCACATGGTATCGTCACACAGCTGCTACCCCAAATGATGACGATTACAACTATGACCCAAAGACGAGATGAGTTCTATCAACCTGAGGGGCTAGATGGGCAATTCGAGATAGACATTTCTGCGCTAATGAGCATGGAAGTAGACAACGACATCGATGAGGACGAGGGTGATGACGTGCTTGATGCTAAGGACTTACAACTCCTTGAGCAATGGCAGAGGAAGCGCGAAGGAGTTGTTCTGGACGATGACGATGACGATGACGATGGCGATGGCGATGGAGATGATGAGGACGGTCGAGAGCTCGACAATATTGATAGTGATGACGAGGAAATTGGTGACGACGTCTCACCGGTCGTATTGCGATACGCGGAGATTATGTCGCCTCCACGTAATACAACTACTTGTCATTTACAATTATGTTTCTTTATTTACAGCTACTTGTCATTTACAATTATGTTTATCACCTTGCAATTTATGCTAATTGTTTTAATATTTGTCATTGCAGGCACTCGAGGCAATGCCAGGCGGCAGGAAGAGGCTGCCTCCACGGAACTGCCGCTCGCTCTTCGGCGGTCGCGGCGTGGAGGACCCGGACATGGAGGAGGAGGCCAAGGGGAGGAGGTGCCACTGGTACGGAGGAGACGGCCCGGCCCGGGCGCTCCGGCAAATCTCGAGGAGGCTGGAGTTCGAGACGGGACGAGGACGCAACGACGACGGGGACGGCGGCAGGCGGGTGACGGCGGTAGCTGCGGGGCAGGGCGGCGACGACGGCGGCGGGGGGCGGCGACAATCGACGACGACGACGACGGGGGCCACTGCGACGGGGGCGACGGGGGGCCTTCCTCAGGTTCGAGGAAGCTCTTCGAGCGCGGGCCCTCGACGCTCCCTAGCCGAAAGCCGCTCCCCCACCAGCGCAAGGTGATTTCACCCGTCGGCGACAGGTAAGTAAACTACTTTGTTCACATTATTCATATGGCATGTAGAAAACCGAACTGCAGACTAACAATTGTTGTTAATGACTCGTGCAGGAGCTGGGTGTTTTCGAGGGAGGTTGGAAACGGGGCTAAACAGGACTCACGCCATGTCAATGGCATCCTCTCCCTGCTGATTAGGGAGTACTACCCGGGCATGGTCACCATCGACGGCGTTCGACAGCCGCCCATGGTCTAGGACCACTTCCACCTGCACACCGTCCCCGTCCCCGAGCCCGAAGGCGGCGATCATGCTGATTCACCTGCACGCGAGCCACTTGCGGCGAAGATCAAGAGGGAGTTTTGGGTGAGTGTCTTCATCACAACGCATTTCTCATCGGAAATATGGTGACCAACAGGATTTATATGTCGAATATTTTATAGTCATGCGATTTCATCGGAACGTGTATGGCAGTAGGTAAGGTGTAAACAAGGTCTAGGTTCTCTATATATGCTGCACGGACTCATGCATTGACTTGTTGAGTAAATTTGCTGAAATTTCTCAGTTGAAACCTAGTCGAAATAGGATATATATGGTAGGTTTGCACTTTATAAATACTAGCTAAATATGCCCGTGCATTGCAACGGAAAAAGTCATTAAAATTTAGTGAAAATACAATCTTGATAGATTTTTTCTTTAGCAGAAAACAGTTTACTCATAAATCTTATCTTACTACTAAAAATCCTCAAATGATATCGTAGCCACCGCTTTCGGCCTGCCTCCTCCGTAATCCCGCGCCCGGCTGCGTACCCCCCTCCCGTAACCCCTACGGTGAAACTACCCCGGCGCTCCGCTCTCTCCGCACGATCTGAAAGGAAACCTGCCCTCGTTCTCTCCTTCTCCCACACAATCCAAGGAAACCGCCCGATCTCCCCAGCCCCCGTCGGTGCCGCCGCAGCTCGTCAAAACGCAGCCGCTCGTGTGCTGCCGTTCTTCGTGCCCGGTCTCTGCAGCACGTCGCGCCGCCGTCCTTCGTGCCCATCACCGCAGCGGCCGCCCGTGCGCCGGCATCGTTCGTGCTCGACGTCGAGGATGCCAGGAGCCTCATATATTCACGAGATCAACTACAAGGTAACTCGACTTGCGGCCACTAGCATCAGAAACTTCGTGAATGTTTTGGTGCTTGATCTCTCTGGCCGCACGGCAGCATCAGTTGATGAATCTGTGCAGGTTTCTTCGTGTCGCTGCTTGTAGAGGTCCCATTCCACGCGTCTCAAGTGGACTGCCGCTCAAATCGATAGATCAGGCAACAATCATGTAAGGTTGGCTCCATATAAATATTGATCGTTTGGTTATTGTAATCACGGCGACTAATCTAGCTACCTCAATTTTCCATGGCACCCAGATGCAACTAGATCGTTGATTCATGGGTCGTTGATTCATGCTTGGAATTGGAATAGCTAGCTGGATTATCAGTGTTTTCTTTATGGGTCTGACAGTTGGGTGCTGAATCCCGTCAATGGTTCGTCCAACACAGGTGCTTAGCTTAATTAACCAGTCAAGACTGGACAATGTTGGCACGCCAGAACAAGCGCACATGCATTTTTTTTTTCAGCTATTGCATGAGGCGGAGACTGGCCTGCAATGACGACGAGTCCAAGGAGTGCGCTTGGAAATTGGAAGAACCTCTACATAAAGGTAAATTCATTTCTTCATCATTACTTCTAGAGGTTGTCCGGACATTAAATATATGATTGTTTGTTAGTTGGATGCATGCTGCAAATGTTAACCAACGATTTTGGCACTATGTGCATGCTTTTGAATTGCAAAGCTTTCTTTTGTGAGCCATACTTGTACAAAATAGTATTCCTTCCTCCTTTCTGTTGTGTAATATTTTTCTTTGATGCTACAGTTCTATTGATAAACCCTTACTAATGTCTATTTCTATTGTGTTTAAACCCCAGTAGATAGGGGATATCGCTGAAATTATGAGGAATACCACTGTAAAGTTCAGGAGTACTATATTCATAGTTTCAGACCTATGCTGCAAAAAAGGAATCAAGCTACTACCCTTCCCTCAGAACTGTTACTACATTCAGACTTTTGTTGCATCTCATGTCCATCTGGTAGTTCACCCTCAATCCAACATAATTGTCTTCTTGTCACAAAAAAATTAAGTGATCCTCAGGGATGCTTGATAAAAATGACAACTAAAGCTGATTATGTATCATCATATTTCTGAATTGCTCATATTAATTGATTTACAAATTAAACTACATGCTTGTTAAATATATTATATGCTTACAAACTAAATTAAATTGAATATAAAATTATCTAATATTTACACTCACAATGTGTATGGCTGATTGTTCTTTCCATCCCTTTCTAACTTTCTATCAATTTCCGCGGCTGCTATGTGGACATCCAAACTTAAATGCACTAGAAATAATCTTTGAAACCGAGAAGCAAATAATAAAGACAATAAAAAACCAATCTACCTGGCTTATTGTTGCATTGTTACAATTTAATATGAGAGAACCCTACTGTCTAGATGACACTGCAGTTTCAAGCATGTTTAGTCAGACAGGTCATTGATACTCTCTACCCCCTTAGTTTAATCTCTCCTTTAGAGAGTTTTTAAGTATTTACAAGCACTATGAAATATAACTATGCCACTTTATCAGCACTGTGAAATATCTTTTTTTAATATATGAAATAGGGTGAATGGCTTGATCACGAAAAAAATATCTTACAGTTTTTTTAATTACTTGCACCTAGACACTTGAAAACCACTGTATTGTTTTAAGATATTGAAATTCACATAACTGAAACACTGTTGTACTAAAGTACATTTGAAAAATCATGTTACTTGTTCAGACTTATTTTCAGAATAGGAAATTACTCCATGTTTTTCTTAGTAAGTGCACATGTAAGTATTACTATTTTTTTGCACTTCATGGACTGACAATTATGTTCTTGAAATCAAAGAGATTATTGGGAGAAGCAGAAGTTCTAATTAGACGTGAGCACAATTGACTGGATCATTTTGGACATGAGAATAATGTAACATCCGTGTCTTTTACCGTTCTATCTTTGAAATCTTATAGAAGAGGGGAAAAAATTGGCAACATGGTTGTATTTGACTATTTGTATCATATTTTGGTGTTGTCAAACTACATAATTTTTAGTCCGCTATAAATTAGAGGGTGCTAATGTTTCAGATAGGATGATTTTAGATTCAGCTTGCTTCTCTTGTACATATGGCTTTTGAGAACTTATGGTTGAATTCCTGTCTCCAATCAATGATCACAGAGGTTACATGTTGACCTTTAGCTGTTTAGTTTGTGTTATCGAAATGTTGCCATAAAAGATTTTCTTAGCTCCGTTGCAACGCACGGGCACGAACCTAGTACATGGAAAAAGTCTAAATCCCCCCTAGAGTATGAGCATCCGCGAACATAACATCCTGGACTATGAAACCGTTTGTTTGGCCCCCTAAAGTTCAATTATGGGTCTAAATAACCCCCTAGGCGGTATTGAAGAGTGGTTTTGCCCACCTGGCAGTGGGGCCATGTGGTCAGAGCCATGCCTGTACCGCCGCCGCTGCGCATGGCGATGCTGCTGCTCTGCTGTTGCTCCGGAGCCCTGCCACTATACGCCGCTGCCCTTCTCCGTTGCTGGGCGGACGCGGCTGGCGCGCCGACGAGGCTCTCGTGGGCGAAGCGGACAGGGATGGGTCGAACACCGGGTACTCGCCGCTGCCCTTCTCCGTGGCTGGGCGGACGCGACCGGCGCACCAGCGAGGCTCCGGTGGGCGGACGAGTCACCTGCGCGCACGCAAAGGGACGAGTCACCGACCGGACGGCAGATCGTGCGAGCGCAGGTTGGCCGCGGGTCTTGGGGCCGGTTCGCGTCGAACGCTTGGCGTCCGCGGATAGGGGAGCAGCACGGCACGGTGCTGTGTGCGAGCGCACAAGGCCGTGGGATGGGTGTGGCCGACCGCGGCGCGGCGCGCGGAGTCGCTCGCTCCCCAACCGGCACCGAGGCGGCAGAGGCGCGATGCCTGGGCGACGTTGTGGTGCGGACAGAACGACGCTGACCGAACTATTTGCATCTACAGGTTCTGGACGCATCCGTACTGACGTTTCCGCTTGGAACGGGATCGAACGTGCTACACGAAAGTTTGATGACCTTGACGTGAGTCGGATAGATAGATACACGGAACATGAGTCTGACAGCAAACAAAGAGCTACCTAGCACATCTGTTCTGCTTCTGCAGCAGGACGACGATCGACTAGCTAGTACGTAGCTAGCCGAACTTGCTCTCGATGCCAGTGGCCTGGAGCATCCTCGCCATGGCCATGAGCAGCTCGGGCCACCCGCATGCAGTGACCTCCCCGTCGCCGGCATCTCCGTCGTCGTTGTCGCTGTACTTGTGCAGGTGGCTGCTAACGTTCCAGTTGAGCTGCAGCAGGTCCGACTGCATCCGCTTGGCAATTGGCAACCGATCGAGCCGGGGCGCATGCAGGCATGCAGACGGAGACGACGGCCCGACACCACGGGGCCCTGGATTGCGGCCGCTAGGGACGCCCCGAACACTGCTGACTCGTTCGTGGGCAGGGGTGCGGGAGCGGCAGGGACCAGGTGGAGCCCCGCCCGGCCGCCGCAGGTGCGTGCACGGGGCTGCCCCACCCGGCCGCCGCGGGCGCGAGCGCGAGGTGCCCCGCCCTACCCTGCTCTGGCGCGCGGCGTTGGAGTCGGACAGCGAGGAGATAGGAAGAAGATGGACCTGACCATGTGGCTCCACTGCCTGGTGGGCAAAACCACTCTCCAATACTGCCCAGGGGTTATTTAGACCCATAATCAAACTTTAGGGGGCCAAACAGATCGTTTCATAGTACAGGGTATTATATTCACCGATACTCAAACTCTAGGGGGGATTTAGACTTTTTCCATAAATATATTATAACCTTAACTTTCATATGCTATCCATGAATTGATCGAGTTCGGTGACTTCTTTTGAGGACCTATAAAAGCATGAATTTCTTCGTTTGAAATTATATAAGACATCTTGTTTTCCTATATCTTTTGCTTTTGCTATGCACTTAATGTCTAAATATATAATAAAAACAATAAACTTAGAAAAAACATCTTATAATTGAGGGCAAATTGTAATATTGGGTTAAACTTAGTGAGAAGTTAGTTGTCATGGGAGAGATTATTTGGTTGTTTGGCATACATTACTTACCCATGAGGCCATGACAATATTCTATTTTACATCTTTAGGATAAACCGAAAGACAACAAGACGAGGCACTAAAATACTTGAATCAGAAGCATTCTACGGTGTACAGTAGGTGGTAATACAGGGTGTGAACGATTTTGTTAACATCTGAGTAGGTACAACTTGCGGTATATGGTGTTAGATCTTGGTATTTGGTAGCTACAACGAACTGCTTACTGTTGGATTTATTATGGGCTTGGCCTATTTATTAATTCAATAAATCAATAACTCTATGGTGTGTAAGTGTGAGTATATTTAGTTTGTACCGCATTGGAGGGTTAAAAAAGGGCAGTTAAGCATGCTTGGTGTGGTGTGCTTATTTTTAGCACTCACTCTATATTGATGACATGATTTTCAACTCTTAATTTCTCTGCATGCCATGTTTGAGAAATTGAGTGGTGGAAACCTCTCCTCTCCTCTCATGTGCATGCGCAGGGGACTGCTCCTCTCCCTAATTCCAACGTGAGTGATCCCTCTCCTCCTCTTCTCTTCTACATGTGTGGGAGATAAAAGGGGATGGTGACTTCGGTACAAAACACAAGAAAGAAAAACACAAGAGAAACACGCAGTCCACAACTCCGCTGCAACGAAGGTTTTCCCCATCTCGTTTCTCCGCGCGCACGGAGAGGTGAGAGGGCAGGTGCCTCCGAAGCTCTTGCCGTTCGGGACCTTGCACGAGGGATCGGCAATTAGGTTTTTGGGGAGCGTCTACGCGACTGCCCAATCTCCACCACCGCTGGTTCATCGTCGTCTACTTCCTAGAGGCGCCGTCGTCATCTTCTTCCTGGAGGTCTAGCGTTCTTCATCCTCTTCATCGTCATGGAAACAGGACAAGGATCGGGATCCTCTGGAGGGTATAAACCGTTCATCTCCTGTTTGTTTTTCGTGATGCAGTTTCTGCGTGTTTCGTTAGTCCATGCCTGTTGTTTCGTATGCTGTGATGGGTATGTTTCGTATGCTATGATCTGTTATTTCATCAATTTACTGCTGTCTCATCTTCCTGAAATTGATCTGTCATATCTGCATGTTTCGTTAATCCTGTCATGTTGCTTCATATTATACTGCCTGTATGTTTTGGTAGTCCAGTTACATTGTTTCACATGTTTTCCAGAGGCTATAATTGTTATGAATTATATATCATGCTTTGTTTCTTTAGTAGACAAATCATGTTATCATGCTTGTATATTTCACATGTTCTTTTGTCACATGGTTCATATGGTTATGAACATTTGTGACATCATGTTTACAATGCTTAATTATTTATTGCATGTCATTATCTTTATGTTAATTTATGGATTTAAAATGACATGGAAATTTCCTAATTGTCTAACATTCTAAAAACCTAATTATGATAGGCATTTTTCTGTCAGAGGTTTTGCTGCTGCTTTGAAGCCTGATCCTTTTGATGGGAAACACTTCTTGCTCTGGAAAGCTAAGATGGAACTGTGGCTAACTGCTATGCTTTGTTTTCATGCCACTGAGGGCAAACCTGAAAACTTGTCTCCCGCGGATGAGGCTAAGTTTAAGGTTGAAGACAACCTCTTACGAGGTGCGATGATTAGCGCACTTGATCCAAAGTTCCAAAAAGCTACATCATCCATCCCACAGGAAAGAGCATGGGATGCACTTATGGGAAAGTTTGGAGTTACGATGCGGTAGCGAGTCCGTATCTCATGGAGCAAACTGTGACTATGTGGAACCGATCTCGCTCACGAGATTCAGGCACTAGCTAAGGAACTTGAACTGTTTCCTTGTCCTTTGCCGACAAGTTTGTGGCTGGTGGCATTATTGCCAAGCTGCCACCTTCTTGGAAGGACTTTGGCACCTCTCTCAAACACAAGAGGCAAGAGTTCAGTGTTGAGGAACTCATTAGCACTCTAGATGTTGAGGAGAGGGCTAGAGCAAAGGACAATGGGAAAGGTGTTGAGACCTCTTCGCCAATGTGGTGCGAAGAAACCCCACAAGTGGAATAAGAAGAAGGACCGAAAAGAAGGAGAACACTCATAAACCCACTCATACTACACGGTTCAAGAAACAAAACAACAATAACAATAACAAGAAGAAGAAAGGTGGCTGCTTTGTGTGTGGCAGTGAGGATCATTGGGCAAGTGAGTGCCCTAATCGCAAGTACAAACAGGAGAACAAATAAGTGAACATGGTTACTACTGAAACTGGAGATGGAACATTTGGGTATGGTAACTCTTTACCATTTGTTCTCTCAGTTTGTAATTCACCAGAGTGGTGGATGGACAGTAGTGCAAATATCCATGTGTGTGCTGATGTCTCTTTGTTTTCTACTTACCAGGTCGGGAGCTCTGGCGCCTTGCTGATGGGCAATGGGTCGCGCGCACATGTTCTTAGAGTTGGTACAGTCATTCTGAAGTTTACTTCAGGGAAGACGGTGCCATTAAAGAGCGTGCAGCATGTACCATCCATCAAGAAGAATCTTGTTAGTGCATCTATGCTATGTCGAGATGGCTATAGAGTTGTTCTTGAATCAAATAAATGTGTTGTATCGAGACATGGTTCGTTTGTGGGTAAAGGATATGATTGCGGAGGTTTGTTCCGCTTATCATTGCATGATGTGTGTAATAAACTTGTGAATTCTGTTGATATTTTTGATGAGTCGGATTTATGGCATTCACGGTTTTGTCATGCAAGTTTTGGCTGTCTTATGCGGTTAGCAAATCTGAATTTAATTCTTAAATTTAACTTGGTTAAAAGTCTAAGTGCCATGTATGTGTTGAATCAAAACAACCTCGCAAGCCTCATAAAGCTGCTGAGGCGAGGAATTTGGCACCTCTAGAACTTGTTCATTCCGATCTATGTGAGATGAATGGAATTTTAACCAAAGGTGGCAAACGTTATTTCCTCACTTTCATAGATGACTCAACACGTTTTTGCTATGTGTATCTCTTAAAAACAAAAGATGAAGCGTTTAATTATTTTAAGGCCTAGAGGTTGAGAACCAACTTGAAAAAAAATCAAACATTTAAGGTTCGATCGAGGTGGAGAATATTTCTCCAATGATTTCGATAATTTTTGTGTGGAACATGGTATTGTTCATGAAAGGACACCACCTTTCTCACCACAATCCAATGGGATTGCTGAACGGAAAAACCGTACCTTAACAGAGTTGGTGAACGCCATGTTAAGCACTGCGGGATTATCCAAGGAATGGTGGGGTGAGGCGTTATTGACAGCATGTCATGTCCTGAACAGAGTTCCTATGAAAGATAAAGAAATCACTCCATTTGAGGAATGGGAGAAAAAGAGATTAAATCTCTCTTATTTGCGCACTTGGGGTTGCTTGGCTAAAGTGAATGTGTCAATCAACAAGAAGCGTAAACACGTGCCTAAAGCTGTTGATTGTATCTTTTTAGGCTATGCTTTCCACAGTGTTGGATATAGGTTCTTAATTATAAAATCTGATGTTCCTGATATGTATGTTGATACTATCATGGAGTCAAGAGACGCTACATTCTTTGAGAATGAGTTTCCCATGAAGAATACACCTAGTGAAACAAGTCATGAGACTATAATTCCCAATGAGCATGAATTGTCTATTCAAATAGAGCATGCTAAGGATTCTCATGTGCACATCCCTGAGGAGGATGACACTATAGTCACACACAAGAGTAAAAGGCAAAGAGTTGCTAAAACTTTTGGTGATGACTTTATAGTGTACCTTGTGGAAGACACACCATCCACAATCCAAGAGGCATATTCCTCTCCTGATGCTGACTTGTGGAAGGAAGCAGTAAGGAGTGAGATGGATTCTATTATGTCAAATAGAACTTGGGAGGTCGTGGACCGTCCTTATGGGTGTCAACCTATAGGTTGCAAATGGATCTTCAAGAAAAAGCTTAGGCCTGATGGTACAATTGAGAGGTACAAGGCAAGGCTTGTGGCCAAAGGATATACCCAGAAAGAGGGTGAAGATTTCTTTGACACCTATTCACCAGTTGCTCGATTGACTACAATTCGCACTTTGATTGCTGTGGCTGCCTCTTACGGTCTTATTATACATCAGATGGATGTTAAGACCGCTTTCCTGAATGGAGAGTTAGAAAAGGAGATCTATATGGATTAGCCAGAAGGATTCATTGCAAATGGTCAAGAGAATAAGGTGTGCAGGTTGTTAAAATCTTTATATGGCCTGAAACAAGCACCTAAGCAGTGGCATGAAAAGTTTGACAATACATTGACATCTGCCGGTTTCTCTGTGAATGAGGCTGACACATGTGTGTATTATCGGTATGGTGGGGGTGAGGCTGTTATGTTGTGCCTCTATGTCGATGACATTTTGATCTTTGGATCAAACCTCAATGTGATTGAGGAAGTAAAGAAATTGTTGACGAGCAATTTTGAAATGAAAGATTTGGGAGAAGCTGATGTAATTCTTAGCATCAAGCTTATAAAGGAAAGTGATGGTGGTGTAACTTTGTTACAGTCCCATTATGTGGGAAAGGTTCTAAGTCGCTTTGGGTTTAGTGACTGTGATCCTGCTCCAACTCCTTATGACCCTAGTGTGCTATTAAGAAAGAACAAGAGAATAGCAAGGGATCAATTGACATACTCCCAGATCATTGGTTCTCTTATGTACCTTACGAGTGCGACAAGGCCTGACATCTCTTATGCTGTGAGCAAGCTAAGCCGGTTTGTGTCAAACCCGGGAGATGATCATTGGCGTGCTCTTGAGAGAGTATTGCGCTATCTTAAGGGTACTTTGACCTAAGGTATTCGTTATACCAGAAACCCCAGAGTGTTGGAAGGCTATTGTGACGCCAACTGGATCGCTGATGCTGATGAGCTTTATGCCACAAGCGGATATGTGTTCCTGCTTGGAGGTGGTGCTGTTTTCTGGAAGTCTTGCAAGCGGACTATCTTAACGAGTCTACAATGAAAGCGTAACTCACGATTAGACACCGGGGCTGAGGCCGAGTGGTTACGTGATTTCCTGTTGGATTTACCGGTAGTTGAAAAACCGATACCGGCTATCTCCATGAACTGTGATAACCAGACTGTGATTACAAAGGTCAACAGTTCTAGGAATAACATGAAGTCCACAAGGCATGTTACGAGAAGATTAAAATCTGTTGGAAAGTTGAAAACCTCCAGAGTTATAACAGTGGACTATGTCCATACGTCGAATAATCTGGCAGATCAATTCACCAAGGGTCTATCATGCAATGTGATAGAAGGTGCATCGAGAGAGATGGGTATGAGACCCACATGAAATCTACTATAGTGGTAACCTGCTCTATGTGATCGGAGATCCCATGAAGTAGAGTGGTGAAACAAGCTATGAGTAGGTTGAGAGGAAAGATCCCTTTCTTGACTCATCTCTGATGCTCATTTTTTCTATCTGTAAGGCAGGTTGGTTTTTACCTTAATGTATTCCAAAGGTGAGATGTTGTCCTACAGAACATCTATAGAGGAGTACACCTATATGGGTCAGACTGCTGGTCACAGTGTATGGGGCTTGGGTAATCCAATACTCATGAAAGGCACAGAAGTGAGACTTATATGCTTCAAAACAGCGGGGATGCTTTTTGCAGCCAAGTATCAGCTAAGGACTTGAGTGAATCTCTTCCCACACAAAACTGTCAATTCATGGCTTAGTCCATTGTTCAGTTGTGGCTGAGTGAAACTCTTGCTCAAGGTGGATGTTCAACTTAACAGTCTCCATCGAAACACTGGTATATCAAAGAGTTGTGGTTCTAGCATTACACAATTACAAACCCTAGAGTTTGGTGGGGATTGTTGGATTTATTATGGGCTTGGCCTATTTATTAATTCAATAAATCAATAACTCTATGGTGTGTAAGTGTGAGTATATTTAGTTTGTACCGCATGGTTAAAAAAGGGCAGTTAAGCATGCTTGGTGTGGTGTGCCTATTTTTAACACTCACTCTATATTGATGACAGGAGTTTCAACTCTTAATTTCTCTGCATGCCATGTTTGAGAAATTGAGTGGTGGAAACCTCTCCTCTCCTCTCATGTGCATGCGCAGGGGACTGCTCCTCTCCCTAATTCCAACGTGAGTGACCCCTCTCCTCCTCTTCTCTTCTACATGTGTGGGAGATAAAAGGGGATGGTGACTTCGGTACAAAACACAAGAAAGAAAAACACAAAAGAAACACGCAGTCCACAACTCCGCTGCAACGAAGGTTTTCCCCATCTTGTTTCTCCGCGCGCACGGAGAGGTGAGAGGGCAGGTGCCTCCGAAACCCTTGCCGTTCAGGATCTTGCACGAGGATCTTCAATTAGGTTTTTGGGGAGCGCCTACGCGACTGCCCAATCTCCGCCGCCGCTGGTTCGTCGTCGTCTACTTCCTGGAGGCGCCGTCGTCATCTTCTTCCTGGAGGTCTAGCGTTCTTCATCCTCTTCATCGTCATGGAAACAGGACAAGGATCGGGATCCTCTGGAGGGTATAAACCATTCATCTCCTCTTTGTTTTTCATGATGCAGTTTCTGCATGTTTCGTTAGTCCATGCCTATTGTTTCGTATGCTGTGATGGATATGTTTCGTATGCTATGATCTGTTATTTCATCAATTTACTGCTGTCTCATCTTCCTGGAATTGATCTGTCATATCTGCATGTTTCGTTAATCCTGTCATATTGCTTCATATTATACTGCCTTTATGTGTCGGTAGTTCAGTTACATTGTTTCATATGTTTTCCAGAGGCTATAATTGTTATGAATTGTATATCATGCTTTGTTTCTTTAGTAGACAAATCATGTTATCATGCTTGTATATTTCACATGTTCTTTTGTCACATGGTTCATATGGTTATGAACATTTGTGACATCATGTTTACAATGCTTAATTATTTATTACATGTCATCATCTTTATGTTAATTTATAGATTTAAAATGACATGAAAATTGCCTAATTGTCTAACACTTACTTGCCAAGAGGTGAACTCCCATCGGAGGACACGCTGCGTCATTGTGCTCACACGTATCCTGCTGATCACGAAAAGGTGAACTCACATCAGCAACCTGTAACCTCTGTTTTCTCGATGCCACTCATTCGCATGGGACAAAGGTCGCAGCATGGAGCCATGACGCAGTCGTCAGAATTATCAAAACCATACCATCAGAGACCACGGAGAAGGTAGTAGGTACAGGGACCATGGTTGCTAGTTTGGATTTAAAAAGAGTGTAAACTGGGAGAGGAGGATGAGGGCATGCACTCTGTTTTATGCTCTTGATCAGACACCAGTTTGAGGGGAGAAGCACAAGTGGGCCAGATTAGCCTGACATTGTTTCTGGGCAGCCCGAGCGGAAGGAATTTAATGCAACTGAAAATAAGACAGAGTTTGCTAAGAAAAAGCTGAAAATAAGACAGACGCAAGAAAGGAAGACCGCATTAATTCAAATTCAATGTGAACTCAATGTTCAGTCTACTAAACATTGGATTTAATAGTGAATTTTTCGTAACATACGTTCTTTTATTCTCAAAGTACCATTATCCTTGGTCAGTCACAAAATATCTACGTTCATTCCCTGTGCTGCACAACCATAACACCATATAGTAGTGCCATTTCGTTTTACGTTCCGGACTCCACACGTTTGAAGCTCCTGTACTGTCACCGAATTTTCCAACTTTTAAATAAAGTATCAAGTGTCAAAAATAAATAAGATATCATGAGTCTTACCATTTCCTGATTGCTATAAGAAAAAAAGATTTGCAGTGATGTACTTTTATTTTTAGTTACGATCCAAACTTGTCATTTTAGGGTTTGATTTAACCATTGTTCAAACTAATCAAATAGCAAACTAAAATATTGAGGTGCTAAAGGATGCACAACAGATCATAGGAAAGGAAACGACTTGTGATATTGAGGTGTTAAAGGATGCACAACAGATCATATAGGATCTGTGTCAAAATGTGAAGGAAGCCTTCTGAAAAGGACACTAACAGAATATTAACGGTTGTATGTAAGATAAAAAATTGAGCTTGCTTTCGTGACCTATTTTGTCTCGTCACTATCAGCACTGGACGATTATTCTAGTATGGAGTTGTATATATGGAAAAAGCTAGAGGGACATAAACGAGGGCACTTTTTTTTTTTACAACAAACACATATATATTATAAAATCGCAGCAGCAAGTTTACAAAAAGGTCCTCAAGGGAAGACCAATTTACAAACAAGTCCTGGATCAAAAGAGGAGCCTGGCGGCGCTGTCCATGGTGACAGAGACGACGAAGCTGCTAGCAGAGGGTCGCAGGGGCGTCGAGGACACGTACACCCAAATGGTATGACCGCGCATAGTGTCGGTTGAAGGCGGGCCGGTGGAGCCAACTATGGTGGAGCACACGGGTGACTAAAGGATCCAGTTGAAGTTGTCATCGGAGATTGATGAATTGGCATGAACCGGGATCCCAGGGGGAGGCAACGCTGTCGAGCAAACACCAGGACGGGAGCCACGTTGCTGTGGAAGAGCACACCAGGACCGGCGACTGCTGTGGCGAGGGGACGGAGTCTGAGAAGGCGGTCGGCGCGGCCATGAGCGGTAGAAGATGAAAGCTAGTGCCAGGGACTAGATCCACCCAAAGGAGGACCCGATCCATGGGCATGACTTTCCAATCGACCTCAGCTCCGGCCAGATCGAGTGCAGCGACATGGGAACTCCAGTAGCAGTGGATGGGGGCGGGTGAAGATGGAGCTGTTGGAGGGGGCGATTTTATTTTATTTTTACTAACCTGGGTGGCGAGGACGTCAGCGATGACGAAGACGGCGGCGGTGCTTCCTTGGTAGCAGCAAGTACCACATAGGGCAAGAGCCATAAAGGCACTGAAGAAACTGGAAGCAAACTACCACTACTCGCTAGAGGCTACTGGCTATTCAAGGCATGGGGCTCCGCTCCCGGCGCTCCCCGGCATGGTCACCGGAGGCGGACGGGAGGGGGCCAGATGGGGACGGCGAGAGAAGAACGGGTTGGTTTTTGCTTCGTGAGGACGAGGGCGCTTTCTTTAGTTCTTTATGGGACATAAACGAGGGTGCTGCTCGCGATTTACAGCAGAGACGTTTGCAATCAATAGGAGTGCCAGGGCATGAGAATCGTGCCAATTAATCAAAGAGGTGATGATACAGCAAAAAATAAATAAAGGACCTTTAAGGCTAGTCTCAATGCCATGTTTAATCTGTTTCCAAAAACATGAAATTGTAAATGAAACGAATATCTCTCTGAATGTGCCGTTTCATTACACGGTTTCACTTGCTATTTTTAGCTACATAGGGCTACCGTCTCTCTCCTCTCTCTTCTCCACGGTTTCGCTTCTCTATTTTTAGCCCATGAAACAATTCAGGAAAACAGCGCTCACTCGTTTCACCGGGATGAAACGTTTCCCTTCTCTCCTCCCCATTTCATGCAACGATTCTCTTTTAGCTGGTGTGGCGCCATATTTAATGTGCATGACACGGCCATAAAATCCCCATTGAGACTAACCTAAGAACAACCGTGGGCTCAGTCCCATGTAAAGCTCAGTTTTGGGTTGAATCAGGCTCACGGCCTTAGTTGGATACAGATCCGCCGTGCAATCCGGTTGAGCTTAACTTATTTATTAAGCAGGAAAGAGTTTAGCAAACAATACAAACGAAGGCTCGGTAACCCCCTGGTTACCGGTCCAAAAGGAACCCCCCCCCCCCCCGCGCAGCTCTCTCAAAGCATAGATTACATGACTAAAGACCTGCTAGCCACATAGCAGACACGCCTAGCGCCCGAGTTGCCTGTAGCCTGCGAGACGCCAATCCTCAGCGACGAGTTGGATCTCCTCGGCAACCTCCACCGGCGTCCTTGCGAGCCCCTGGAAGGTCCTCATCAACCTGTTGAGCTTAACTTCTCACTTTCCATTTATATATGACAGCTGGGCTATGTCATTGTGGATCAACTACAAGATAGTGGCTAGATATCATAGCACACCATAGAAGTGAAGTGACCCCCATGTGGCTGTGGATCGTAGAACTTTCTTTTTTTGAGAGAACTGGAAGGGCCGGAGCCCCTACAGGGATTTTATTCAAAAAAAGTCAAAGGAGTACAACGAGTTACAAAGAAGGAAAAAAAGAACAAGAAGAAAAAGGACTAGGGACATCTTCATGGTATCCTGCTCGGGACTGAGAAGATGCATGCCGTGAATGTAGCTCATGTGAACGCACTAGATTGCCATGGAAGCTCTCTTTTCTCGGTGCCACCCATTCGCATGACGTGGACGGCAAAAGGTTGTGGCAAGTGACAGTAATGCCATCCGTGGCATGCTTGTAAGATAGAATGCCTATTGCCTAGTGGAAATGATAAATTGGAGTGTATAGGAAGATGTGGGCGCGCTCTGTTTTATGCTCCTCTTCGGCCTATGGATGGTAAAGAGGTGACTGAGCCTCAAATTACTTGCTGTGAGCAAAACTATAGATTATTCATTCGGCCACCTGCTCTCTATATTTGCTCTATTGGACTGCTTCTCGATAGCTCAATACTGTTGGGATTAGGGGCAAAACTAAGCACAACTAATCCCTCAACTTGTGCTGAATCGTGAGGATAACATCTACCATCAGATCTGCAGCGTAAATAATCAAGCACACAATGCACAATGACACAGCGATTTACGTGGAAAACCTTCTCAAGGTGAGAAGGAAAAACCACGGGACCAACCGGTCCACTCCCAGCCAAACTTCCACTATAATCAAATGGGTACAAGGAGTCTTCTCTAGTTCATCTAGAGGATTACACCAGCAGCAACACACTCATCAAGTTACAACTTGGCAACACCCACAACCTTCTAACAAGAGGAATAACAGCAGCCAAACAGAGAAGACACAGATTCTGTCCACCTCGGTAATCAGTTCGTATCTCCCAAACCACAGCTCCAATATGCACAAATTTTGGTAGGCAGATAGCTCCTCGAGTCCCCTAACCACTGACCAAATTTCAGCTCAATCGGACACCGTTTCGCCCCTCAAACATTTCATCTACCAAAACTGCTCTGTTCTGAAACTGCACAGACCCGAACTGACAAAACCCCTCTCAAATCTGAACCAATACTCAACCAATCCTCAAACCCACTGAACAGATCGAAGTACTCTAAGTGAGGAATGAGCTCACCAATTTTGGAGCCAATCCAACCACGTTTGAGCCTTCAATCACCAGCTTGAAGATGACCGGTTCAGAGTGACGAAATCTGGACAGATTTGCTTCTCCTGCTTCTTCCTCTCTTCTCTCTTGTTGTGGTGTTCTTGTGTGTGCTCTCTCTTTCTCTCTCAGCAGCAGCAGCTCACAAATGATGCACTGAGAATGAGGCTAGGGTTTCCTCCCTTTTATTCACCCAAGAATCATTCTCAACCGTTGGTTCCTGAGATGGATGGTGCACAAGCATTGGGCTTGTAGCTGGTTTTGGGCTGATTTGCTGGGCTCAAATGTCATCCTCCATGTGGAGGGATAGCCCAACAAACTCCCCCTCCCGACATCATGGAGGGTCTCACTGCCTCCCGGCAGCCATGCCAAATGGCCGGCAGCAAACTTCGAGCTTCTTCTTTGGCATCACCTTGGTCAACATATCTCGCCCCGTTGTCATCGGTGTGGACTTTCTCAAGCTGCATTTGCTTAGATTCCAAGACATCACGAATCCAATGATAACGAACATCAATATGCTTTGACCTTGAGTGAAATGAAGTATGCTTACTCAAGTGAATTGCACTTTGATTGTCACAAAACAGCACATACTTGCCTTGCTGAAAACCAAGTTCTCTCACAAACTTTTTCAGCCACAATAGCTCTTTGCTTGCCTCTGTCGCTGCAATGAATTCAGCTTCAGTTGTGGACAATGCAACACATTTCTGCAACTTGCTTTGCCAAGACACAGCTCCCCCTGCATAGGTAATCAAATAGCCTGAAGTAGACTTTTTGCTATCAACATCTCCAGCCCAATCTGCATCTGTTTATGCAACCAACACAGGAGCACCTTTCTCAAAACAAAGCTTCAGGTTAGTGCTGCCTCAGAGGTACCTCAAAATCCACTTCACAGCTTCCCAATGTGGTCTTCCTAGATTAGACATAAATCTGCTCACAGTACTAACCGCATGAGCAATGTCAGGCCTTGTACACACCATAGCATACATGAGACTTCCAACTGCTGAGGCATAAGGAACATTCCTCATTTCCTTCTTCTTCTCATCAGTAGTTGGGCATTGCTTGGTGCTTAACTTGAAATGAGCTGCAAGAGGACAACTCACAGCTTTTGCTTTGTCCATCCTGAACTTTGCAAGTACTTTCTCAATATACTGCTCTTGAGACAAGTACAACTTGTTGGAACTCCTGTCTCTTTCAATTCACATCCGGAGAATCTGCTTTGCTGGCCCCAAGTCCTTCATAGCAAAGGACTTGCTGTTGACGGTCGTTAAGTGTCATTTTTTTACCGTCAACTAGACATGAAAAAGGACCTAAACATAATTGCCTTCTAGATATAGGGCTTACACTAATGGAATTCTGTGAGTTTTAGTGAATGTCTATTTCTGCAGGGTGTCAGCTGGAAATAGCCAAGGAAGGCCCACATGTCAGGTTTACATAGAGATAATCGGAAACCGACCGAAATTCTGTAATCTGGAAGGTTCGAGAAGGCACTGGACCAAACGGGAGGCCGAACCGCCTCGGTGGAGGGGCGGCCGCCTCCACCCTAGGGGCGGCTGCCCCGTGATCTCAGCCAATCAGCGTCAGCCTCGCGGATCCCTGTTCCATCGCCTTTGAGGATGAATAAAAATCGTCCATTTAGGTCGGTTTGATCCGAGGGCTGTGGTGCATCCTAGAGGGCTATATAAACGGGGCCCCGGCCCCCGGAGGAGGCATCCCGTGAAACCCTAATTCATTATTTCCGAGAGGATCGAGGTGAGGGGGTCCCTTGAATGGATCTCCTCCCTAGAGCCTAGCATTCAAGATAGATAGAGAGAGTATAGGGTGGAGGTAGAGTTGGAGGAAGCCCGGCATGTCGGTGTCTCCTCTCCGGTTGTACTCAAGGGATCAAGTCTCCTAACCCGAGGCTTGGTTCTAGGATCATTCTGCAATTCAACTTCTAATACTAGTAAGTTCTTGTTAGTATTGCTCTTTAGTTTACGAGTTTACTTTATTCGCTTCCGGTTGGGAATAGAGTAATCGTTCGTAGCGTAAGCGTGGTGCTTGGGCTAGGTTCACTCGTAGATGCTCCCTATCTGGCCGGAACTGTGGTAGTATCGGGGGAGATGATAGTCCCTTTGTTACCTTTGTAACCCACTTCCCATCAGTAGGTAAGGTAGGTCCAAAAGTGCAAGCTTAAGCATCCTCTGTGGTGTCTTTTCTTAGGTGCTCCCATAGAGTAGTAGTCTCAAAGCTTGCCATAGGTTGGAAGAAGACTGTGGTAGTAATCCTCTCTATATCGCTCATTACCTTGTCTGTAGCTCAGGGGTTAAGTATAGACTTGGGTTAGTCAGATGCACGTTTTCTCCTAGCGGATAAATAAATAACGATACTCTGGAATATCTCCCGGGTGAAGTGCTCACCGATATCCATGCGCTTGCGGATTATTTCTCTTTGATTCTTTCGTGTGCGTATCTAGTATCAACAAGCATTTCTAGCGCCGTTGCCGGGGAGAAAGACGGTCTGCTGAGATAACCTTAAGTCATGCTTAGCCTTGTATTATACTTTTATCTTTTTCTTGTTTTCTTTTGCCTTTTATTTTCTGTCCTTATAGATAACCCAAATTCCACGCCTATCTATCAATTTCTTGCACCCATGAGCACAAGCTTAGAGCCACTAGATCCCATGATTCTTACATCTAGCTATGAGCTGCGCCCATGTGTGGTTGCAATAGGTCAAAGCCAACCCTTTTCTATAGCTAGAGTCCTATCTTCTAATCAAGAAGGTAATGTACCCAAGGTCCTATCTTCTAACCATGGAGAAGGTAATGAACCCAAAGTCCTATCTTTTGATCAAGTAGGTAATGAACTTTTTGCTACACTTAGGGAATCTTTTAATCTTCCTATAAATTTAGGTTTAGACCTCGCCTTACAAGACCATGTTCTTTTTCAACATCTATATATGGGTCTTGATAATATCGCCTTTGGAGGAGTTTTCCTTTCTTTACCCTTTAGTGAAGTGAGGTTTGTCCTTATCGTGGACACACTCCTTGCACTAGCCTTCATGCTGAAATCCTAGGGGTAGAGAAGGAATCATCCAAACTAGAAGAGGAAGCTTCCGTAGCCACTTTGCAAACATTCCAATCCCATGATTTGGTTATCCATTCCAAACCAGTAGTACTCCAAAATTCTCTAAGGAAAGAAGTAATTCTATCCTTAGAAATTCTTTTTGATGGCAAGTTTGGGAGGAGCATAAACTTCCTGCTTCATAAGAGATCTTTTAGTGCATACATTGTCAATCTTCTCAAGAAGAGATCTCTTAGAAAGCATCTCACACTCAATCCCTTGAAGGACACTTAGAAAGACTCAAGGATGGAATGTCAAGTGATGCCATAGAAGGAGAGCGAAGCCATCTAGAAGCCACTCTTATCTTCTCCCCTTCTATGCCCACATCAAATATAGAATACGAACCCACCTTTAAACCCATCCTTGACCCCTATGACTCATTCTATGCTCTTTCTCCCAAACCTCCCGATGATCCTAGAAATCTGTGTAGATATCCCATGCATAGAAATCATCGAGAACATATAGAGGACCACGAAGATCAACATCCATGGCTAGAGAGCATTAAAAACCTATGTGCTATTGCCATTGAATGGATGGATACGGCCTTAGATGAGATCATTTTGAGAGACGATCCAAGGGGAATTTTGGACATTTATGTCGAGTCACCCTTGGAAGTGGAAGATGATGGAGGCTTCAATGAGCAAAGTAGTTACTTCTTAAACACCCCATCAATACCTTGCTCATATGAGAAATCTCCTGATTCACATAGTCTCCCCAACATTACCACACATGAGATCTTCCACCCTCTCATGCTCCCTATTCCTAAAGATTTTGAAAGGGTGATTGTAGACACGTATGTTTTCCATAAACATTACAGATCTTGTTGTGTTGAATCTTGAGATAGTACACTTAGATTGGTGTTGAAGGGGAAACCACTTCACCAATTCACATCTTGAAGGTTTCCTAAGGACAAGCTTGGTGTCCTAAAACAAGCACTATTCAGATCATGACATAAGTGTTCACCATTTTTTCTGCGCTGCCCTTATTAAGTGAGCATAGAGTTATAATTGTGAAAATATTCCTTCGGGTATTTGTGTCACTAACCTTTCCAGGTTTGAAACAAAAAGATTGAAGGAATAACAAATGCAAGGTATGTCCAACCAATCATTATGCAACATTGAATTACATTCATCCAATCTGGAGTTCTGCCAAATTCATGCTTGGGGGATATACTTCCATAAATAGATTCCTTGCCATGTTGCTACATTATCTTGGTTGTCCCTACCTTTGGCATGCTCAGTTTGCTAAACATCAATCATGCCCTGCCATCACTGTTTGAGTAAATCTCTGTAGTGCTTTCATGTTACCTTTATCTACCATAGTAAGTGTTGGTTTAGAAGTACTGGACATGCTTCTATTGGCTTTTAAATTAAGCGTGGTGCTTAGGTTAAATAGCCTTCCTTAATCTGATTAGACATGGAGTCTAGTTTGGTTATTGAACTAAAAACTGATGTAGTAGACATTGGTATATTTTGTTGGACTAACCCCTGCAGAAAAACTTCCAAATCCAAATTGGGAAAGTCCTGAGATGAACTCACATCAGAGATGAAGCAAGGCATATGATGAACTCGAACAAATTCGCACAGAAGACATAGTTCATCATCCAAAAAAAGGATTGAAAGAATTTATGGCGTGCCTATGCATGGTAGACCTGCCAAATCACCATTTCAGTGATGGAACAAAGAAGGAGGCAAGAGTGCCACAAGAAGGATTTAGATCAAATAGCACTCATCGAGAGGTGGTGGATGAACAAGGCAACAAGCTGTGAGCAACCTTGAAGACATCATAGCATTGAGCCCAAAACTCGAGCTAGGACACCAATGAGAAGCTGGGTGCAACTCACCTCATTTTGGTCAATCAAAGACCTGCTCTCGTTGTTCTCGAAGCCGCCATCTTGCACGTCGGCAGCAAGGACAAGCATGGCATGATAAGCATGCATCCTTGTGTCAATCAATCACCATCAAGGGTTGACTACCGACCAAGCCCAAGAAGACCATGAACAACTACATTTGCAAGACGATGTCCCTAGGCTATTGGAGATGAAGCCAGCATACAAACATTAGTGAAGTTCCTTCCTTGATCATCAAGACGGATGGCGTATCATTAATTGCAACTCTTCGCCATGCTGTTAGAAGACAAAGACCATCAAGGAAAACTACATCTCCAATGAACATCAATTGGTCGACCAAGACTCAGCAAAAATCAAGAATGGTCGACAAAAGAAGATCATGCAATTGTCTGCATCCTCATATCCTGGATTCGACAGTCCAAAGAAAAGAAGAATGCGAGAGATCTTTGCTCAATGGACCTAGAATCGAGATCCCTCTTCGACAGACTTAAGAACAGAGGACAGACACTATCTAAGAACATGGAGTTACAACACACTTTGAGGGTTGATTCAACACACACACTTGGCTTCCAGTGATGAGCAACAACAAGCTTGGGGGAGGAAGGTCGCCGACTCCTCTATTGATGGTCCAACAATTCTCTTCCTCTTCTCAAGCTTCCGTCGCTCTAGCACATTGGTTTGCAATCCCTCCACTCGCAATTACTTCCTCTCTATAAGTTTGAGTGTTTTCTATAGATGTCATACACACAAATCAAATTTAAGACAAAGTAAAATCAATCCTTAAGAGAAGAAGTAATGGTGAGTAGATGTTCTATGCTAATTAAAATTTCCAACCCAATCTTTTACGTAGCATAGAATATGACCTTTACCTTTAAGACAACTCCACCCTTGTTATTTGTATATTCCTTCGGGTATGTGTTGTCTACTAATCCTATGCAGTGAAGAAACAATAAGTGGAGCACAAGGTCTAGATGCTCCAAGGTTCACTTTAGACCGTTGGACAAGGAAAGAACATAGGTGGCACCTTCCTCAAGAGTTACCAACTCAAGAAGTGCAGTTCTCAAGGTCTCTACCTTTGGGATCAAATAATGCACCGAAAGAGTGAACATGACAAGAAGTCTTATTCGAGAGGACTTAAAACACCGAACCCTCGCCAAGGAGGTAACTTGGTAGTTATCCATATTTCCCACTTCAACATTGCATAAGTTTTTCCTTTAGCATATTTACTTTCTCGCATAATCAGTTCTTGTTGCATATTTATTTTGCTACATCTCAGCAGAGAAAAGAAAATAATTTTATCTTGCATTGCATCTAGAAAATGCTAAGCCCCATGTGAATAATTTTGTGGTGCGACAGACCACCAAGATATCCACTGTGGTGGCATAAAAATAAGTTTTCATCTTAGTTGCATTTTTTCTCGCCTGCATATCATAAATATAAAATTGTAAAAATATTAAGATCCCGCTAAAAAGATTTTATGTGTTAAGAAAGTTTTAGACATTCAAGGCTTAGAGGGTTATCACTAACACTTAATCAGTTCCACAAGCTTTGCTGTCTATTTGAGCCTCGCAGAATTTAAAGGATCAAGAAGAGCTAACAGGCAAAAGGACGTCATGTCCCCTGTCGGAGTGTTGTCTTCCACAGTCGCAGGGCTGTCTCTATAGCCATTATCCCTGACACTCCAGGAGGAGCAATACGCCTTCACTACCAGTCAGCAACACCATTAGACTACGTCAACATCCAGCTTGGGGGAGAGCAACCCCTTATATCCAGCTAAGTGTCACTAGCTTGTCTATCTATCTATCTATCTATCTATCTATCTATCTATCTATCTATCTATCTATCTATCTATCTATCTATCTATCTATCTATCTATTTGTTAAGTTTGCAAAATAAAATAGAGGAGAGTATGTGAAAAGTCTGCCTGCTAAAATGAACCCTACAGAATAAGCTCTTATATGGAAATGATGAATAGTTGCTTTGCCGTAATTCTTTTCAAGTACCTAGTTTTCAACCTTGCACTCTCCCGAGTTTTGGACACAACTGTTTAGATTTGAGATTTACTCTGAACCTGAAACTTGTGGGTAGCGAATGCCTGATCTAAGTCTAGGTAGTTGACGGATATGATATGGGAAAGTTTTGAGCTGCTGTCCATCTTGTTCCTAGAGATACTAGAGTTCTGGAGAATTTATTTGAAAATATTAAATTCCTGCATGATGAGTTCCTTTATGATGAGAGTTCAAAATTCCTACCACAGCCATATATTCATGCTTGCTAGATTAGGAAAACCCATCTATTTATATAGATCATATTGTAGGCTTGAGTGTAGTCTTTATAGGCATTGAGTGTGGTTATGCTGTGGACCCATAAGGAACCAGTCATGCAGTTAAAGTCAATACTATGTGCTCTCCATCCATTGATCTATGCTACTTATGTCCTCAGAAGCATGCACCCATTTTATAAATACTACATTCATTCTGTGCTACTTCTATCCCTAGAAGTACCACCTACATATATATCCACATCCACCACATATTGTGCTATCTCTACCCTGGAGATACGCACCTATGCTGCTCCTACCTTGGGAGTACGCATTCCCCCATATATTGTGCTGTCTCTACCCTGAAGATGCGCGCTTATGCTGCTCCTACCCTGGGAGTACGCATCCATCCATCCATCCACAAAATACATACACCACTCATTTCACTTCATCCAGAAAAGGTTCTACTCCTATCCTGGGAGTGAACATCTAGAAATAATCATCGCCGTTCCATTTGCCTACATAAAAGCTCTAGTCAATATCATTTCAAGTTATACACTCCCTGTTGCTAAAGTTTCATTTTCAGAGGATTGGTTGCTCTAAAAAAAAGAAGAAAAAAAGAGAAAGAAAGAAAGAGTAGCCAAGTCCTTCCTTTCAAGAAGTTCTAGGTTTCCGAATAAAGGGAGTCATGTTATCCCCAAAGGAGCAAGTGTAGAAGTAGATGTTCGCCAAGTGATCACCCCTCATAATCATTTCCTTATCATCATCATCTTATCATTCATCCCATTTCCTCCTTCACATGCGCATATGACTTTATTATTTTAGTTCCTATTGGATCCATGGTTTAACTGTGCAATATATGCAAGTGAGTTTGAGTGTCTCCCCATAAGCTCCACATAAGCCTATTAGAAAGTAGGGTGAGAGAGAGAAGGCACTTTCCACTATGCCTTAGTTCCACAAATACCACATATTCTGAGAAAAGAGAGAAGGCATACGCTACACACATGCCTTGGAGAGGATCCAGAAATACCACAAATGAGAGACTTGAAAGGGTCATACAAGGAAACTCTGAGTTTTATTTGAAAATCTTGCAAAAACTCCGGAATAATAGTTGATCAAAGAGCGAGAAACATAGCGCTTGACTTGACCGTTCTGTCTTTCAGCTGCTCAAGACCCAAGTAACGGCTACAAGCCCCATGGTGAAAGGTAATATGAGTAAGTTTTGAGTCAGAATAGTTCACTCTAATCCGGAGGGGAGTTCTTGTTTGAACACATGTGTACTTTTGAGGCATGAAAGCATTGTAGCAACTCCTGATCCACTGAGTTTATCTTTTCTCAGGGACGAGCAAAAGGTAAGCTTGGGGGAGTTGTTGACGGTCGTTAAGTGTCATTTTTTTATCGTCAACTAGACATGAAAAAGGACCTAAACATAATTACCTTCTAGATATAGGGCTTACACTAATGGAATTCCACGAGTTTTAGTGAATGTCTATTTCTCGCGGGTGTCGCTAAAAATACCCAAGGAAGGCCCACATGTCGGGTTTACATAGAGATAATCGGGAACCGACCAAAATTCTGTAACTGGAAGGTTCGAGAAGGCACTTGGATCAAACGGGAGGCCGAACCGCCTCGGTGGAGGGGCGGCCGCCTCCACCCTAGGGGCGGCCGCCCCGTGATCTCAGCCAATCAGCGTCAGCCTCGCGGATCCCTGTTCCACCACCTTTGAGGATGAATAAAAATCGTCCATTTAGGTCGGTTTGATCCGAGGGCTGTGGTGCATCCTAGAGGGTTATATAAACAGGGCCCCTGGCCCCTGGAGGAGACATCACTTGAAACCCTAATTCATTATTTCCAGAGAGGATCAGGTGAGGGGGTCCCTTGAATGGATCTCCTCCCTAGAGCCTAGCATTCAAGATAGATAGAGAGAGTATAGGGTGGAGGTAGAGTTGGAGGAAGCCCGGCATGTCGGTGTCTCCTCTCCGGTTGTACCTGCGAGATCAAGTCTCCTAACCCGAGGCTTGGTTCTAGGATCATTCTGCAATTCAACTTCTAATACTAGTAAGTTCTTGTTATTATTGCTCTTTGGTTTACGAGTTTACTTTATTCGCTTCCGGTTGGGAATAGAGTAATCGTTCGTAGTGTAAGCGTGGTGCTTGGGCTAGGTTCACTCGTAGATGCTCCCTATCTGGCTGGAACCGTGGTAGTATCAGGGGAGATGACAGTCCCTTTGTTACCTTTGTAACCCACTTCCCGTCAGTAGGTAAGGTAGGTCCAAAAGTGCTAGGTTAAGCATCCTCTGTGGTGTCTTTTCTTAGGTGCTCCCATAGAGTAGTAGTCTCAAAGCTTGCCATAGGTTGGAAGAAGACTGTGGTAGTAATCCTCTTTATATCGCTCATTACCTTGTCTGTAGCTCAGGGGTTAAGTATAGACTTGGGTTAGTCAGATGCACGTTTTCTCCTAGCGGATAAATAAATAACGATACTCTGGAATATCTCCCGGGTGAAGTGCTCACTGATATCCGTGCGCTTGCGGATTATTTCTCTTTGATTCTTTCGTGTGCGTATCTAGTATCAACACTTGCTCAACTTTTTCTTCAGCTCTGCAATCCTAGAGACATTCTTGCCAACAATCAGCATATCATCAACATAGTGCAACAAGATGATAAAATCATCACCTGAGAACCTTTTGATATACACAAAATGGTCTCGCACTACTCCTTTTGTAGCCTTGCTCCCCCATAACTGAATCAAACTTCAAATACCATTGTCTTGGTGCTTGTTTCAGGCCATAGAGACTGTTTTTCAGCTTGCACACATACTTCTCTTTGCCTTTCACAAGAAACCCCTCAGGCTGCTCCATGTAGATCTCTTCTTCCAAATCACCATGGAGAAAGGCTGTCTTCACATCCATTTGTTCAACCTCCAAATTGAGACTAGCCGCCAAGCCAAGGATCACTCGATTGATGTCATTTTCACCACCGTGAAAAGATCTCATCATAATCAATACCTTTCCTCTGGCCAAATCCTTTCACAACAAGCCTGGCCTTGAACCTTGGATGTGGCGTGTGCTCTTCTTGCTTGATTCTGTAGACCCACTTGTTTTTCAACACTTTCTTGCCCTTGGGCAACTTCACCAAATCATAAGTATGATTCTTATGCAAGGAATCCATCTCTTCTTGCATAGCTTTCATCCACTCCTTCTTGTGCTCATCTTCCATTGCATCTGCATAACACTCAGGTTCTGAACCATCAGATAGTAAATGCACATACTGATCTGAAGGATACCTGGTGGAAGGAACTCGATCTCTGCTAGATCTTCTGAGAGGAATTGGTGGTACTTCTGGTACTGGTGGCTGCTGATCCGGATCATCAATTTTAGCATCAAATTCATGCTGTTGGGGAGCATTATCATCACCTGTACCATGCACATCATCATGTGCATCATCTGCAACATCACCATCAGCTTGTTCTGGAGCTGGAGCTGCAGGAACTGGGTCTAAATCAACCAATGGATCTTGCTGAGGAACCTGCACCTTTGTCTTCACAATATCCTCAATTGTTTGATCTTCAACAAACACAACATCACGGCTTCTCAAAACCTTCCTTGCAATTGGATCAAATAGCTTGTACCCAAACTCATCTAATCCATAGCCCAAGAAGATACACTGCCGTGTCTTGACATCAAGCTTCAACCTTTCATCTTGAGGAATATGAACAAAGGCCTTGCACCCAAACACTTTCAGGTGGTCATAAGAGACATCCTTGTTATACGAAACCCTGTTAGGAACATCTCCCTGCAATGGATAACTTGGTGAGAGGTTAATAAGATAAACTATGATCATCAAAGCCTCACCCCGAAATTTTTAGGAAGCTTTGCATGTGACAACAAGCATCTCACTCTCTCAACAATTGTCCCGTTCATCCTCTCAAGAATACCATTCAATCGTGGTGTCTTTGGAGGTGTGAATTGGTGCCTAATCCCTTGCTCCTTGCAATATGCATCAAACGGCCCAATGTACTCTCCTCCATTATCAGTGCGAATGCACTTGATCTTCTTCTTAGTCTCTCTCTCAACTGAGGCTTGGAATTGCTTGAACACACTTAGCACTTGATCTTTGGACTTCAAGGGAAAAGCCCAAACCTTCCAGGAGAAGTCATCAATAAAAGTGACAAAGTACTTAGCACCACCCATTGATCTTACTGACATTTTGCAAACATCAGAATGAACCAAGTCGAGTAACCCCGGCTTCTTGTGAGGAGGTAGACCCTTGAAAGCAACCCTGTGCTGCTTCCCAGCTAGGCAATCTGTACACTTCTTCAAATGCACACTTTTCACCCCTTACAAGAGATTCTTCTTCACTAGCACTGTCATCCCCTTCTCACTCATGTGCCCAAGTCTCTTGTGCCATAGGGCACAAGAATCTTCTTTCTCTAATGCATTCACAGAAACACTAGAGAGGTTAGCAATAACATGGTATAGAACTGAAACTTGGTTACCTTTTGCAACAACCATGTTGCCCTTGGTGAGCTTGTACTTTTCATCTCCAAAATTGCTAGAGTACCCATCATTATCAAGCAATCCAACTAAAATAATGTTGAGCCGAAGCACTTCAACATGCCTCACAGACTTGAGGACCAATTTGGTACCATTTGCGGTCACTAGATGCACATCTCCCTTTCCAACAATTGATGCTTTATCATTGTTACCCATCTTCACAACACCAAAATCACCTGTTGTGTAGTTTGTGAAGTACTCTCTGTGAGATGTAGCATGTATGGTAGCACCGCTGTCCGGTATCCAAATCATCTCGTCACCATTCACATGGTGGATGGCTGCATCATCAGAAACTACAGTGATCCTCTCAACAGTGGAACTAGAACAACCATTATTACCTCCCTCTGCAGTGAGTATCATAACCCCTTCAACTGCTGAAGTAATACGGCCACCATCACTGTCACTATCACTGTCTTGTTTCTGTTCTTGCTGCTGTTTCTTTTTACCCTTTTCCTTTTTCCACTTGCGACATTGCCACTTTTTGTGTCCCTTATCATGGCATTGCCAACACTCAACATCAGCATTTCTACCTCTTAACTTGCTTCTACTTTCAGCTCTCCCTATCTTCGGACCTCGGCTCTTACTTCTCCCCGTGCCTCAGTGACCAACACTTCAGATTTAGAGGAGGAACTGTCCCTTTCGCCTAGGCTTCTGTTTCCTCATTTATCACTTTGGTCTTGACAAGGTTCCAAGTGACAACACCATTAGGGGCTGAATTGCACAAAGTGACTTTTAAAGTCTCCCAAGTGTCCGGCAATGAGCCAAGTAGCAGCAAGGCTGTAACGTCATCTTCAAATGAGATTCCCATAGAAGAAAGCTGATTTATAATGCCCTGAAATGCATTTACATGATCAGCCATAGGAGTACCATCCCGGTACCTCAAATGCATCAACTGCTTGATCAAGAACATCTTATTTGCACCTTCTTTTCGGGCATACAACTCTTCTAGCTTCTGCCATAATGTACGTGCATGTGTCTCCTCAATGATATGGTTCAAAACATTGTCATCGACCCACTGTCGAATGAACCCACAAGCTTGACGATGAAGAACCCGCCATTCATCATCAGATTTGTCATCTGGCTTTGCTTCAGCAAACACTGGCTTCCAATACTCTTTCACATAGAGTAAATCCTCCATCTTACCCTTCCAAGCTTGATAATTTGTGCCATTCAAAGAGATCATTCTGCTGGTATTTGTTTCCATCCTCAACACAAGGCAAATCAGCAAGTAATCAAGGCTAAACACAAACTGAACCAAAGAGCTGATACCACTCTGTTAGGATTAGGGGCAAAACCAAGCACAACTAATCCCTCAACTTGTGATGAATCGTGAGGTTAACATCTACCACTAGATCTGCAGCGGAAATAATCAAGCACACAATGCACAATGACACAGCGATTTACGTGGAAAACCTTCTCAAGGTGAGAAGGAAAAACCACGGGACCAACTGGTCCACTCCCAGCCAAACTTCCACTATAATCAAATAGGTACAAGGAGTCTTCTCTAGATCATCTAGAGGATTACACCAGCAGCAACACACTCATCAAGTTACAACTTGGCAACACCCACAACCTTCTAACAAGAGGAATAACAGCAGCCAAACAGAGAAGACACAGATTATGTCCACCTCGGTAATCAGTTCGTATCTCCCAAACCACAGCTCCAATATGCACAAATTTTGGTAGGCAGATAGCTCCACGAGTCCCCTAACCACTGACCAAATTTCAGCTCAATCGGACACCGTTTGTCCCCTCAAACATTTCATCTACCAAAACTGCTCTGTTCTGAAACTGCACAGACCCGAACTGACAAAACCCCTCTCAAATCTGAACCAATACTCAACCAATCCTCAAACCCACTGAACAGATCGAAGTACTCTAAGTGAGGAATGAGCTCACCAATTTTGGTGCCAATCCAACCACGTTTGAGCCTCCAATCACCAGCTTGAAGATGACCGGTTCAGAGTGACGAAATCTGGACAGATTTGCTTCTCCTGCTTCTTCCCCTCTTCTCTCTTGTTGTGGTGTTCTTGTGTGTGCTCTCTCTTTCTCTCTCAGCAGCAGCAGCTCACAAATGATGCACTGAGGATGGAGGCTAGGGTTTCCTCCATTTTATTCATCCCAAGAATCATTCTCAACCGTTGGTTTCTGAGATGGACGGTGCACAAGCATTGGGCTTGTAGCTGGTTTTGGGCTGATTTGCTGGGCTCAAATATCATCCTCCATGTGGAGGGATAGCCCAACAAATACCTCCCGTCTGTAGAAAATATATATGAGAGTGTGCTTGTTTTCAGCTTTTTAATTATTTAGGTGGAATTCAGATCAGCAGAAGTTATCGCATTATATTTCAGTTTGACATGCTCCTAAAAACATTATAATACATAGAATTCGGTTTTCATTGTGGAGTACAAAGTGGTTGTTGCAAGCAGGGCAAAAAAAAAAAATCTTCAATTGTTGCCTGTGCGTAGGCAATCCGTACATGGTAATCAAAACATCTTAGATAAAGGCACTGCGGAAGGAAAAGAAAATCAGAGAAGACGTAGAGTAGATGTGAATTTGCAAAGTCTAAGCACGTCAAAAGTGAAATGGCAATAGGGATCACAGGTAGGTTACCTGTAGTTTACTGGCCGTGCATCGATGGAATTAGTGGTGGCAGATATGGAGTCAAAGGCATCAGAAGATATGGAGTCAAAGACATCAGAAGCACCGGCGGTTCACGGTGTTGGACAGTGGTGAGCATCCCTGTTTGTGTTTTGTTTCAGGTTCAATAGAGTTGCTCCTTAAGCGAAAATAGGTTTCATTTGGTAGACAAATTTTCGAGCGTAAGCTTCTCAATATGTTGAGTCAAAATGTGCACTTTGAAAAAGCAAAGGTTGTGACTGTGTGTTTGATTAGGACTTGTTGTCAAGGACGTTGGGTCCATGACGATAACTAGTTCTAGGCTATGCTTTTCATGGCCGCGATCTGTGTCTTCTAGGGCGAGGTTTTTCCCCTCAGCAGCCTAGGCTTGTGAACGATTGAGAGAGAGGTAGATTGATTTGATAATACTTTTTGCTTGATTCTCAGTGTCTCAGTTACAAGAATAAATAGGCCACTCGGTCACCTATTCTAAGGCTGTGACCGGCTCTCCCTTCTAGCCACTTGTCTCATCAACGGCCACCTATTCTAATGCTGTGACCGGCTCTCCCTCCTAGCCACTCGTCTGATCAACGGCCACCTATTCTAAGGCTGTGACCGGCTCTCCCTCCTAGCCACTTGTCTTATCAGCGCGACTCCCTCCTAGCCATAACTGGTCTTGCCTTGCATACTTGGCTCTACGTTTGTCACGGGCACACCATTTCCCAGAATAGGCGTGGCCCAACATGGCATCCGGTGGTAGCCTGTTGGCTGCCCATGACATCCCTCCGCCCTTGGAGACCTAGCTCATCCTCGAGCTGGATAATTGTCGCAGACCTATTTGACGGGACCTAGGGATAAGCCTTTGACATCTCGGCTTTACCTTTGTTTATTGAAGGCTAAAATTGAAAATAAATTTGAATCTAAAATATAAATTTGGACGGCAGCTATGTCCTCCTGTCCTCCTGGATCCCAAGGAAGGAACTGAACTGTGGACTTCCTGTTGGATGAAAGTTGAAGGATGTACCAGCCCAATCCTACGGTGGATCTGTCCAGCAACAAGGCAGATGCCTGCATGAGGGAGACGACCATATGTGGTCGTGCAGGGGGGCTGCATACCCAGCTCTCGACTTCTGCGGGAGGTGCATAAACTACAGACGAGACTGGGTAGTTGAACGCGCAGGCTGTGAGGCGGTGCAGCGACAAGCTGATCAGCATGCGGATCTTTCGCACCATCCGGCGGGCAAGGAAATCTCGTCCTACGGCTTGCAGGCGCACCGCTGCTTGCTCCTCGGATGCTTTTGCTGCACGAAGAACCTGCGCTTGGCGGCGTGCCAGGAGTCCCCGTGCCGCTGCCTGTAGGCGTACTGCCGCCGGGCGTTCATGGTCCTCCTTGTCCTTCGCCTTGAGTTGCGCCCTAAGGCAATCCAACAATGTGGACATATGGCGGAGCTGCTCCAACATGAGATGATGCCCCTCGACAAGGGCGTGTAAGGCGTCGTCGGTAGCAGAAGGGGTGGTTGGCGCGGCGGCGGTGGAGGTGGTGGTCGGCGGCAGCGGCAGGTGGAGACGGTGAGCGGGAGCGAGTAGGCGAGGATCGCCAGACTCATGATATCGTAGGTGCAGTAGCTTGGTGAAGCGATGCCACGCCGGGGTGCGCTCATCCCGCTGGACGTGGACGAACCATAGCCGGGTGTCACCCGCCAAATTACGGGAAGCCATCCACACTTTTTCTTCCTCCACGATGCACTCCCGGTTGAAGTAGGTCTCGCATTGGTTGATGAAGGTAAGAGGATCAGATTTCCCATCAAATTGAGGAAAATCCATCTGGATAGTATGGCATAGGTTGAGGTGGTGGAGTAGATGGCGCGGCGGTTGTTGGGGAGGTGGAGCGGAACGGGAAGGATCGCCGGACTCGTGATACCAAGTTGTCAAGGATGTTGGGTCCATGACGATAACTAGTTCTAGGCTATGCTTTTCATGGCCGCGATCTGTGTCTTCTAGGGCGAGGTTTTTCCCCTTAGCAGCCTAGGCTTGTGAACGATTGAGAGAGAGGTAGATTGATTTGATAATACTTTTTGCTTGATTCTCAGTGTCACGGTTACAAGAATAAATAGGTCACTCGGTCACCTATTCTAAGGCTGTGACCGGCTCTCCCTTCTAGCCACTTGTCTGATCCTATTCTAAGGCTGTGACCGGCTCTCCCTCCTAGCCACTTGTCTGATCAACGGCCACCTATTCTAAGGCTATGACCGGCTCTCCCTCCTAGCCACTTGTCTGATCAGCGCGACTCCCTCCTAGCCATAACTGGTCTTGCCTTGCATAGTTGGCTCTACGTTTGTCACGGGCACACCATTTCCCAGAATAGGCGTGGCCCAACATGACATCCGGTGGCAGCCTGTTGGCTGCCCATGACACTTGTCAAGATCAATGCACAAAAATCTTTGTAGGATTACCTAAATTTCCCGACCTCCATTGTTGAGAATCATTTTTGCTGTCAATCTACGATCTGCGAATTGAACAGAACAAAGAACAGATCATGAAGTAAATTAACTGACCTGCATCATTGAGAATCATGTATGCTGTAAATTTGCGGTCTGTTGTATGGATTGTAAAATAGGCATAACAGAATATGCACTAAGAGAACTCATAGATATTTCAGCTGCGAAAAAAGGATGAGAGAAGGCAAATTGGCGGAGTCTAGAGTACAATGCAACCAATCATCCATCACATGGTGTAGGCACATACCTAAAAGTACACAAACTAACTGATTATGTAAGGTAGGCAGAATATTGATTTATATTGGAACTTTGAGAGCCATTCTGAGAACCATAATGACCGATTTTGTAGGCACAAAGAAGGCAATGAATCCACATCTTTGGCCTCTCTGCTTTTTGAGAATTGTTTGCACATAGTCAAATGTCGGAAACCAATATTATTCGTTGAATGGGTTTGGCATTTGAACCAAAGATCTGAAAATTTCGTACCAAGTAAGGATTCAGAGTATTATAATCTTAGCTGCAGTCACTGTGCACACTCATCTGCGTGCAGATGCAGTAGAAATGCAACCGGAGGAGAATCTCAATTTGCCTAGGTGGTATAATAGCAAGCAGGGGAAGGAAAGGAACCAAAATACCTTGATTTGGTATGATGCAATGAACACAGTGGCTTGAATTGTGATGGCTGTGCGAGCTGCACTGGAAATTAAAACTTCATGTTGCAAAAATGTAGGGAGGTCAAATTTCTGTGGAAATCAACATAGTATTGTAAAGAAACCTATGTACAGTACAGACAACCTCTTCATGAAACATATGTTGTGAAATTGGTTCCAATAACAGTAACCAAGGTTCAGATGGTGTTGTTGCTTCCAATAGAACAGACATATGTCATTGTACAGACTAAAGTGCACTTACGATCATGAGGTCCTGGAATGTAATCCTAACTGTAAATTATGTACGAAACTGAATGCTTCTATACTATGAAGGAAGAGACCAGGAGACATCGTGACCTTACCATATGGGGGTAGGGCTAGGGACTGTCGCATTGGCCACATATGCATGCGACGGCAGGCACACTTCGAGAACCGCGGTCGGGGTGTGGCCGTCCATCCGTACGACAGGTCGAGGCGGCGGCGAAGTTCAGCGCAATCATGGACGAACCGGCTGTGCCGTGGGGCGTCCGCGGCAACCGGAGGGCGTCGCCCGCAGCACGCTATGGCCATCTGCAGCGCGCGCACCGATGCCGCAGACATGGGGTGCCCGCGCCTAGGCTAGCACGCCGGGGCTGGCCGCACAGCTCCGGCGGGGCCGGGAGCCGGCCAGGCCGTATGGCCGTCCAGTCGGCGACGCGAGAGGCGGACGTCATGGGAGGGCTATTGTGGGGAGGTGGTGAGGAGCTCAAGAGCGGCGGCAGGGAAGTTGAAGAGGGAAGGTAGAAGGATCGGGAGAGGGTTTTTCTTTTTTTTTTTCTTCGTGATGATAATGATTTTTTTTTTTTTGACTAGGTTCGTGACGATAACGATGTGGCTCCGGCGTGGTTTCATTGCTTACAGAGAGCGGACACCTGGACGGACAGCGTGGGAAGAGAAAGGAGGAGGTCTGGATCGGATGGCGCTGGAGAGGCTACTGTTCTTGTAACCGGAATCTGAGTCGTAATGGTACTATTGTTACATAGTGATCTGTGAGAGGAGGGATGGTATATAGGAATAAGAGTATAGTATAGATTAGCTTGTAGCCATTGACTAATAGAGGGTTGATATTTTGGCTTTCCTCTCAGCATAATCTTTTTGTTCTTTGTTTCCTGGTTTCCTTTGCTCATGTGCTCATTGTCTTTTACATTAACAAATAAATCACCGGTAGAGGGTAAACCCTCATTTTTTTTTTGATGAAAACAGGAGGGGTTCTCCCCTACTGTGCTTTTATTAAGGCAACCCCTCATGTTTGGTAAAAAGAAAGTTTCCGCTATATATTGCCACACTGTTAATAATAAATTGTCTACATCCAAAATGGAGGAGCATCTGACTGGTGGACTAACAGAGTAGCAGCAACATTTTTGTGAGAAGGCACTGATCCGTATCCAGTAACCAGAGAAGTGACTGATGCCTACCGAGTAATAACGGCTTTCAGAAATTGCAAGCTCTGGTCACATGCAAGCCGCTGGGGTCATGAAAGAGGCTGAATGGAATCAACTTGCAAGCTCTCTTTTCTTGATGCCTCCCATTCACAGATGAGACGATAAAGGTTCTGGCATGTGACATTGCCGTCAGTGTCAGGGTTCTAAGATGTTCCTATGAAATGCTATTTGGGCATCAATCAGCTCATGTATATAGGAGTGTATACTGTGTAGGATGATGTGGACACTTTGTTTTATCCATTCTGCCACCTACCCACTACATTTCCCTTCAATGGGTAGAATAAATATATATGGGTGTGCCTGTCTTCTGATTTTTATCTGGGTAGACTTCAGATCAGCACACGTTCTCTCATTATATTTCAGCTTTATGCCTCATTATCTCACTGTTTTTCAGATTCTCTCCAACCGCATCATCATTAGTGAACTTTGCGCCCTACGAACCTCATCATCACTAGTGAAGCCGCTGCATGACCATCCACCACATCCGGTTTCTTGGCGTCCACCACCATCCTCCTTATCGGAGATATATATCAGAGCCCCGCTCAATGGCAGAATCTTGCATTGCTCCGCACAGCAGAGATGAGGCAACCATAACACTTACAGTGCAGAGTGAATGATTGTCGAAGTACAGGAAGAGTGAATTGCATTGACTGAACCTTGTCTACTCTCTCAGCCAACAATTGCTAGAAAATGCAGTTGGACTCCACCCGCATCACCAGGAAATTGCTGCTAGAAACAGTCATTCAATAGGCGCACTCCATGCAGAAGAAACTGTCAAATACATTGTTGCTAGAAAATTATCTTGCTCACTTGCTAAGTGGTGACTCATACGTGAAGCATGATCTACAGTGTTCAGTTCATTATTTTTCAAAATAAAATTTATTCTGAAGATGCAGCAAATAGAGCTTGTCAGGTAGTGCTCTCCGTAACCATACCATCAGTGTTAATCACCAGATTAGGGCCAGCCAGAGTGTCCGCCTATTTATGGAACTACCAACTGCAGAGGCAGCTTAAGCACTCAATTTTCAGTTGGATCTGGAAATCTTCATGCCAACCTAAACACAAACTGTTCTTCAGGCTGATTGCACAAGATAGATTCAGCACTCGAAATATCTTGAAAAGGAAAGGCATGCATATGAGCATATCCCCTCCTTCAACTATGTCCTCTGCTCTTCAGATGTTGAATAGACAGTTGATCATTTGTTCATGGAATGCACAATTGCTAAAAACTGTTGGGTGCTCCTAGGGCTGACAGTCATTAGCACCCCAGATGCTTTTGAGAGATTTGAAAGTTTTAAGCAGCAATTGAATGTCAGTTTCTCTATGGAAATAACCATCCTCATGTGCTGGAGTATCTAGGCAATTCGAAATGACTTAATCTACACAAACATACCTGTCAGTTGCCTGATGTGTTCAGAACCTTCAAGAGCTTCTTTCGGCAACTCTTATGGTGAGCCAAGAAAAATCACTTCCTGGCTATCGAATCATGGCTATTGGTTTGCTCTAGTTCTAGTTCTAGTTCTGAACTCTCTTCTGCCCCTCTTGTTCGTTGAAAAAAAAAAAAATATGCAGAGGCGTTAGTTCTAGTTACATCCTCCGCCTCTGTTAATCGCCCTTTGAAAAAACAGAAAGAAAGACAAATTCTAGTCTTCTGTTCTCTTCCCACTATTCCACACCACCGTTCTCGTCAGCCACGCATGATCGCCATTGGCCTCCACACAATGCTTTTCCATCAGCCTGAATGCCATAGTCATCCATGCCGTCCTCACCATTCTTGTTCGTCCACCTTAATGATCTGATCGCCATCATCCATGTCGTCCCTCACCGGTGTGGAACTGGCCTGCAACACGGCTGTAGAAAGGGATGTCGACATGGAAAACTTAGGGAAGTAACTAATGTTAGCATTCACATGCGAACACTATATCTCTGGGAACCCTCGGCTTGTCTGATCCTGTTCCTCAACAATACAACACGTATTAACAGGCTGCTGGACTAGGATTCTGCACTTGAGATGCAGGCTTACATAATTTTCTACGATAAGCACAAGATTTACCCAAGATAATATTCTATTTTATGCATTAACTGGGACAAATCAACAGACAATAGGACGAGACACTAAAATCATTGAATCAGAAGCATTCTACGGTGTACGTTATATTTACTAATACAGAGTGTCGACGATTTAGTTTACAACTTCCTCAAAAACGATTTAGTTTACATCTGAGCAGGTACTACTTGTGGTATATGGTGTTAAATCTTGGTATTTGGTTGCTTGAAAAAACAACTTATTTGCCAAAAGATGAACTCCCAACGGAGGACAGTATGCTTCATTGTGCTCACAGCTAACCTGCAGATTCAGAAAACGTGAACTACATCAGTGCCGTGTAAGCTCTGTTTTCTCAGTGCCAGTCATTCCCACATGAGACGAACTCACGGATGTAGCCGCGGCGAAGTCATTGGATTTGTCAGGACCAGAGCCAGAGAAGAGACTAGATACAGGGACCTGGTTTGCTGGTTTGGATTTGCCAACACTGTAGGATAAGGGCATGCACTCTGTTTTATGCTGCTGTTCAGACACGGCATGCTGGGCAAGATTTGAGGCAACATTATCAGCACTCTGGGAGAAGCACAAGTGGGCCAGATTTGAGGCAAGATTAATAAGACAGCTGAAAATAAGACATAGTTCGCTCAAAAAAAAAAAAAAGCTGAGAATAAGACAGAGAGAAGAGAGGAAGACTACATTAATTCAAATTCATTGTAAACTCAAATGCTCAATCTCTACTAAATATTAAAGACTAAATGTTAGGTAACCTACGTTCGTCTTTTATTCCAAAAATACACTTATTTTTCATCAGTCAGAACCTATATCTCTATAGTGTCCTCATATATTCATTCCTGTACTGCATGCACAACCATAACAGTAGGGCCGTTTCGTTTTACATTGCGAACTCCACACGTTTGTAGCTCCTGTCCGGCCCACATTTCCAAATATTCTAGTATTTTTTTTAAGAAAGGATGAGAAAAGTTTTGCCGCGATTTTTATTAGACGAAGAAAGAAAAAGGAAGGCAAGTGCCCCCACTCAGTTTTTGAAGTGTAAACTGGGCGAAAACCACAAACAATTTTTGAGGGTACCCTACTCCAATGTTACACCTAGGTACCAAAATCAACTCAACTCGCGTCACAAAAGTGTCAACTCAACTCTACTTAGCTCCGCGCTTGGTCGGATGGGACATCGACACCAAGCCTCTAAACAACTAGCACTCGGTCGGCTTGGGTCATCAACACAAACGTCCACTTTAAACCACTAGGAGTTCCACCACTGACGCCAACTTAACAGAAAGCAACAAAACCTAAAAACCTAAATAACTGAAACAAGCTAAGCCTAAACCACCACCGGCACCAACCACGCACACGTTGACGGAGACGACGAAGTAGCACTGCCCAAAGACATCCCGACCGAGTCGAATTCCACAACGACGCCTTCAAGAAGGTTACGACGCCCAAGCGCCGCCGTCGTCCGTCCATGGCAGGACTGGGTTCTCAGACATGGAATGTGCTAAGGACGCGACGCCGTCAACAGGGGAAAGACACTCACAAGTATCGCCGTCGCCAAGCTTTCGCCCAAAATAATCCCAGCACCGTCTCGGACAAGAACTCGGGTCCCCACCAGCAACCAAGATGTCGCTGCCAGCCATCAGAAGAAGTCTCACCAGAGTAGATGCGCCGGCCATGCGAGCAGCCGCAAAGCTGCGCCAGCACCCTGCCAAGGTCCCCCGCCGAACACCAGCCCTCCGCCACCATGAACATCCACAAACCGCTCGCTGACACCGTAGCCGCCGCCGGCCACCGCAACCGGCCGAGTCCCGTCACAGGCACCACCACTCCTTGAAGGTGCCAGATCCGGAGCAAAGCCCCCGGATCAACACCCCCGCGGACGCCGTGGCCTCCATCACCAAGCTGACCGCCCCATGACAGCGGTCGGAGGCATGGGGGAGGGGTGGCAAAGACGAAGACTGCCCCCCCAACACCAATACAACCCCGGCCACCGCCACGAAACAACCACCAAGAAGAGGAGGCAGGGGACGAGGAGATGGCAAGGGAGCCCCTCATCCGCCCCCACACCCGAAAGGGCAGCAGCCCTGCGACGCCCTGCCAACGCTCACCGTGGCCTGCCCTGTCAGCAGCACCACCATGGCACTGCCGGCTCGCGAAACCACAGCCAGCCACGCCACCATGACGCCACAGAAGAGCCATTCCACCGCCATGAGCGCCCCCCCACACGAAACCGGCAGCTGCCCGCCGGCTGTGGCCAGTCCGCAGCCAGCGCCAGCCGAGTAGCACCGGGGAGGGGGGCACGCCGTGCGCGGCCTCCGAGCACCACAACATCACATCTCGGGCCCACCGCCGCTCCCAAAGCCCTGACTCACCGGATCCAGCCGCCACGCGCGGATCGAGCCAGGGAGCAGTAGCACCACCTGCCGGAGCCGAGGGACGTCGCGCCGCGCCGCTCTGCCACCGCCGGCCGGATGGACCCCGGGCTGGAGCACCACTACAGCACCATCACCACCCCAACCGCCACCACATCACGACCCGGGGGACCGCGGTCACCGCATGCCCCACAACAGGTGCCACGACGGCCAGAAGTCGCCCCCCTGAAGCAACCGGACCTGGGCACGCCAGATCCACCACCTTCCTCACCGAATCCGGGCAACGAGGCTGCGGATTTGGGCGCCAGCAACCTAGACGAGCCGTCGTCACCGGACACCGCCATCCACCGGCGGCCTTCGCGCCATGGCCACCACGAGGGAGGAGGGGAAACGCCCAGCCGCCGCCATCCTTGCGGCTGCACGGGCTCCGGGTAGCCAGCTCCGACGGCGGCTAAAGGCGAGGGGCTGGAGAGGGTGGCCCGCCGGCTGGAAGGGGAGCCGCCGCCCGAGTCGCTCGGGAGAGCGACGTGGGGGCAGTATTTTTAGCTGCCATTTTTCACCAAATTTTCCCAATTTTAAATAGAATGAAAAATGTCAAAAATAGATAACACGTATCTTTGTAAAAGGGTTCCTCTCCTAATTTTCTAGAGGCGCTAGGTGATTTGAGCCGTCTCTAGGAATCCCTTCTATTTCGTTGGCCATGGGTGGCACCAACAACCATTCTTCTAGAAATGCGTCAAGATTGATTGTTGGAACATTTGTAGTATGTATATATTTTTTTTCTCGAATACGCAAAAGACTTGCGCATCTTTTTCATTAAGAAGAAGAATGCAAATGCAATACAAAGAGACAATACCGGGGTGGATACAAGTTTGCAACAAGCTCCGCCACCCCGGTAGAAACCCACACAACACACGCGAAACACAAGAAAAAGTCACGCCCCCACCACTTCAAACTACACAACGACATGGCCAGGTAGCGGTAGGACTTGGTGTCCGAGGAGCACCGCGGGCGCGCCAACGGGGTCTTCAGGAAGGAGATGACGCCCACGGACGCCAACTCCGTTGGAACCGCACCCAGGGGATCTTTCGTTTCCCATGCTCCGACAGCGGCAATCGAGGAGTTCCACCAAGACGACGCCTTCAAGAAGGAGATGACGAGGATCGCCACCGTCGTCGGTCCTAGGCCCGGCCTAAGGACAGGGTTTTCACCCGCGTTGCTCTGGATCGCCGATGCTACAATAACACCGTTGGATGGCTTCGTGTTGTCCGCCTCCGGTGCCCGAACAGGAACCGCCGTGTGGTGTAGCCGAAGGAGTGCGCATCGGGGCGGCCCGACCATCGACCCACCGCCCGGTGGGGAGGCGGGCCCCGTAGAAGTAGTTGGCACGCGCGCTTGCCCGCCGCTCAGGCGAGTGGCGGTGGTGGGGCAGGGCCGCCGGCAAAGGCTCTTCGTCGGCCACTGTCTTGCCACCCCGCAAGAGGGGCCTATGGTAGCCGCAGAGATCGGAGTGGATAGCAAGGGCAGGCCTCCCTCAGCCTCCAACCTTGCCATCGTCACCTGACTGGGGAGGAAGAGACGGCGCGCACGAGGGCCGTCCCGCTGCCAAGAACTGCCCGGGTGCACCAGAGTTGAGGATGGGGGCATCCCCGCTGCAACGTCCCCAGCCGAGCCCTCTCGAGGCTAGGGGTGCAGCGGGCACGGGGCGCACCGGAGGCAGGTGGCACCGAGAGAGGCCAAGCTGTTGGGAATATGCCCTAGAGGTAATCATAGAGATGATGATATTCCGCTTGTATCCATGATATGTAATGTGTCCATTGAATATCCATTAAAGACAACTTATATTGATTGGCAATTATGTGAATTGTTTGTGGAACTCTTTTACTTGCATGGTTATTCTATATTTGTCCCTGGTCGGAGTTCATGTGAGGACACACATGAATATTAGACTAGCACATTATTAGTTGATGACTATGTTTCACAAGTCATGGACATGGAGATGTCGAACTAATAATGTGGGCACATGTATGACATGTAGGCTGGACTGACCCGACATGAGATTGTCTCTATACACATCATATACGTTATGTCCTTCGACCTGAAATTGTTGTATGTACTCGAGATGTGTATCGACTTGCTTAGGGACTGACAAACGCTACTCCGTTACTGAGTAGTTATAAAGGATGTCTTCGGGTTTGTCGAGAAGCATGCTGCGAGACATAGACAATCAAGATGGGACTTGCCCCTCTCTTATGAGAGTGATATCACTGGATCGCTCAAGTGATTGGATCAACAAATGCATGGCCGTGCTTGGGTTAAGTGTTAACCCACGAGTTGAACCAAATATCATGTGGCAAGGGAGTAACATGTATGTGGTCGTAGTGGTTCGTCTGATATGATCATTTGCGTGCACATAGGAGTTGTCACGCCTTGCTAGAGGCCACTATCAGCTATTGGGCGAATAGCAGTATTCGTCCCATGTCTATGTGTGCGTGAACCCATAGGGTCGCACGCTTAAGAGGCTGGAAGCCTAATGACCCGAATTAGGCAAGGCTTAGGGTTTCTAATGGGCCTCCAACTCGGGAGCACAAGAGAGACGCCTATATAAGAAGAGGGGAGGGGCGCAGCTAAACCTAATCCACGCCTTTAGCAGCCGCCATCGCCCTCCACGCTCTAGCCTTTGCTCTTCGCGGACCTAGCAGTCCGGAGGCGCATTGCTTCTCCCTCGTACGTGTGTGATACCTCGGAGGTGCTGCATCTGGAGCACGAGGACGAACCGCAAGTGGTGGGAGGAGTTGCTGGATGACCACGCAACTGCACGGCACTGCTGCGACGCGTTCGACTACATCGAGTCGTCTTCTGCTGCATCAGCGCGTCTAGTGGTAATCCCGTGACCTGTAACTAGCAGTAGATCCTGGGAGATGAGGTAGAAAAATTTTTGTTTTCTGGCTAGCGTAGCACCCTCATAACCCTTCAGTGGTATCAGAGCTCTATACTGCGTCGTTATAGGTTCTGGATGTTGCATATGTGATATGCGCGGTTTTAGATGAGTTTCCGATCTTAGTTCATGGTCTTGCCGCGTTGGTCTTGTAACGATCTACTCGTACCGGTCGGAATTCCTCCATCCGAGTTAAGTGATACATGTAAATCCAATCACGGCGAGTTTGAGATCAATCAGATTGATCGAATTGAACCCTAGGTCAAGTGCCGAGCGCATGAGATGCGCGGCGGCGGCATTGATCAGCCGTCGGGCGCCGAGTTGCCGAGAAAAGTTCTGTTCGTAAAACGGCCGTAACTTTTCAACCGTAACTCGGATGGAGACGATCTTTATACCAAAATGTAGACAATTTCAAGATGGATCCAACCGAATCCCACTTTGTCGGATTCGATAAGATTAGAATTGTCAAAAGAGGTCCGTAAGATAGGGTTTTTCGCGATTTACTTTTAGTAGTCGAATCGGTTAACTCTGTTTTGCAGGATTTCGTGACTGGTATAGCCCTTATGTGTATGTGATGCATGTATGTAATTAATTCATGGCTTGCATGTCATGAGGATGACAATATGGGCTGGAGCCATAGAGATATTGTCAAAATTATTGTAATGGCCTGCGTGCCAATCTGTGATGCCCTATCCGCGAATATGTAATTTTAATTCACTAGCTTTGGCGTTAGTGATAGTTAGTCATGGCGGATTCATCACTGAAGGATGGCATACATGGATCATGGAGATAGAGATCACCATGATGAACAGATTGATGAATGGAGATCTCGAAAAGAACAATGGACTATACCAAGTCATATCTATGTTTATGCCGTTCTTACTATGTTCCACTTTCACATGCTATAATGTTTTTGTCTACATTCGTGCGGTAGTGAAGTAGAACGATCCCTCAGTAATGTTTGAGTTCGTGCTCCCCAAACCTTGCACTATCACCGTCTTGTACAATCGGTGGTGGGTCTATGAAATTAGGGTGCCACTGATTTTCCTTGATTAGACAGTTCGTATCGGATACTTACCGAAGGTTTGGTTGCTTAAACAAGGTCATCCTAACGGTTAGGGACGTTGGAGCATAAGAAGTTGGTAACCCAAGCATAGAGATGCTATCCAACAACAAGAGTCATATGCGATATGATTAGCAAAGAGTTGCTTACCGATCTATCATGTCTTCCAAATGGCGGTGATGCTAAAGCTCACTAGTCGACTTGCTAGTTGTGGGTCTTGAATCACTAAGTTTCAATCGAGGGATATTGATTTTAGTGGGAGTAGATTATATTTGATATTATTTACTCTATCATGGATACTTTGTCTTAGTATTTTGCAATACTTTTGTTGTAGATTAAATGGCGTCTTCTAAGCAACCATTTACTTTGCGTTCAATTCTTGAGAAAGATAAGTTGAATGGAACAAACTATGCGGATTGGATCCGCAATCTGAGAATTGTTCTCAGAGCTGAGGAAAAGGAGGAATATCTAGACGCCCCTTTACCAGATGAGCCTGCTGATGATGCATCTACTGCTGTAAAAAATGCTTACAAGAAAGCATGTGATGCTGATCTTGAGATAAGCTGCCTTATGCTTGCATGTATGGAACCCGATCTGCAGATGCAGTTCGATAATAATCACTCAGTGAACGATATGATCGTAGCGCTTGAGGAGATGTTCCAAACTCAAGCTAGGACCGAAAGGTTCAATGTCTCTAAGGCGCTTGCTGAAACCAAGCTAGTAGAGGGTGCAAATTGTTGGGCCACACGTAATCAAGATGGTTGGTTACACTCGAGATTGGAGAAGCTAGGCTTTCCAATTGGCCAAGAGTTGTCTACATCGATTTCATTCTCTCGTCTCGCCGCCCGCCTATGGAAACTTCATTGCGAACTACCATATGCATGGTGCGTAGAGAGGGGCTTGAATGAGTTGTGTGGCATGCTGAAAACAAGCAGAGGCGTACATTAAGAAGCGAGTTGGTGGCCAAGTGTTGGCTATCCAGAACAAGCATAACTTTAAGAGAAAGAAGGGCTGGGGGAAGAAAAAGGGCAAGGCTAAAGATGTGATCTCCAAGCCAGCTCTGCCCGCCCCCAATGCTGGACCATCGGCTGATGCTAAATGTTTTCATTGTGGTAAGAATGGTCACCGGAAAAGAAACCGCAAGCCGTACTTGGCGTCCTTAGAGAAGGACGGCGGTAGTAAAGGGAATGATAAGAAGTAGAAGCGTGGAGAAAGGAGAGGTTGATTTCCGCGTGGGCAACAATGCAAGAGTTGCTGCGTTGAACGTCAGGACGATGCAACTTCACCCGCCTTCGGATTTATATTGGAATTGAATAATTGTTATTTTGTTCCTTATTTTAAATCTTGATGATGCACCTATCTGTAATGTTAATGCTAAAAGGCCTTGACTTAATGAGTTAAGTCCTACATATATGTGGCATTGTCATTTGGGTCATATAAGTGAAAATCACATGAAGAGGCTCCATGATGATGGGCTTCTAACTTCATTTGATTTTGAATCTTACGAGACATGTGAGGCTTGCCTATTGGGCAAGATGACCAAGACGCCTTTCTTAGGTTTTCCAGAGAGAGCGTCTGACTTATTGGAACTAGTACATAGTGATGTATGTGGACCAATGAGCACGACAGCTAGAGGCGATTTTCGTACTTCATAACTTTTACCGATGACTTTAGTAGATATGGCTATGTCTACCTAATGAAGCATAAGTCCGAAACATTTGAAAAGTTCAAAGAATTTCAGAATGAAGTAGAGAACCAACGTGGCAAGAAAATCAAGGCCTTGCGATCCGATCGTGGAGGCGAATATTTGAGTCACGAGTTTAGCAATCATCTTAAGAGTTGTGGAATTGTTCCACGCTTACGCCACCCGGAACGCCACGGAAATGGCGTGTCTCGAGCGGCGTAATCGACTTTGTTGGACATGGTTCGGTCTATGATGAGCCAGTCGGACCTACCTTTATCGTTTTGGGGATATGCTCTAGAAACAGCCGCTTTCACATTGAATAGAGTACCATCTAAGTCCGTAGTTAAGACACCATATGAGATATGGACTGGGAAGAGTCCTAGTTTGTCTTTTCTAAAAATTTGGGGTTGTGAAGTTTATGTCAAACGGCTTATATCAGATAAGCTAACACCTAAATCGGACAAATGCTTTTTCATGGGATATCCGAAGGAAACTTTAGGATATTACTTCTACAACCGCTCAGAGGGCAAAGTGTTTGTTGCTCGAAACGGTGTTTTCTTAGAGAAAGAGTTTCTCAAAAGAGAGAAGTGTGGACAAAAGGTGTATCTTGAAGAAGTTCAAGATGTGCCAGTCGAGAAGGACTCTATGAGTGATGCTAATGTAGCAAAACAAGTTGAGATGCCCGTGGCCACTGAAACGCCTCCACAACCACGAAGATCAGCGAGACTTCGCGAGTTGCGTGGGGATCTATTATTGTTGGACGATGACGAACCAGCAACATACGCTGAAGCAATGATGGACTCAGATTCCGAGCAATGGCAGAGTGCCATGAGATCCGAGATAGATTCCATGGGAAATAATCAAGTTTGAAACTTGGTTGACCCGCCTGATGGTGTTAGACCCATCGAGTGCAAATGGATCTATAAAAAGAAGAAAGATATGGACGGAAATGTTCACGTCTATAAAGCTCGACTTGTCGCAAAGGGTTTTCGGCAAGTTCAAGGAATTGACTACGACTAGACATTCTCTCCAAGAGCGATGCTTAAATCTATCCGGATCATTCTAGCAATAGCCCTATTTCGATTATGAAATTTGGCGAGATGGATGTTAAAACAGCCTTTCTAAATGGAAATTTAGAGGAAGACGTGTATATGATACATCCCGAAGGTTTTGTTGATCCAAATAATGCTAGAAAAATATGCAAACTTAAGAAATCTATTTATGGGTTAAAGCAAGCATCTCGGAGTTGGAACATTCGTTTTGATGAGGTTGTCAAAGGGTTTGGCTTCCGTCAAAATGAAGAAGAGCCTTGTGTTTACCAAAAGGCTAGTGGGAGCACTTGTTGTGTTTCTAATCTTGTATGTGGATGACATACTATTGATTGGGAATGACATTCCTATGTTGCAATCAGAAAGACTTCACCGAATAATAGTTTTTCTATGAAGGATTTAGGAGATGCAGATACATCTTGGGCATTAAGATCTATAGAGATAGGTCGAAGAGGCTAATAGGATTATGCCAAGATACATACATTGACAAGGTGTTGAAACGGTTCAACATGGAGCAATCCAAGAAAGGGTTCTTGCCTATGTCACATGGTATGCGCTTTAGTGACAAGCAATGTCCTTCATCAGATGAAGAGCGCAAACGCATGAGTAAGGTTCCATATGCTTCGGCAATCGGTTCCATCATGTATGCCATGATATGTACTCGCCCGAGTGTCTCATATGCTCTAAGTGTTGCGGCGGTACCAAGGCAATCCTGGTGAGAGTCACTTTGGACGCTAGTTAAAAACATCCTTAAGTACTTGAGAAGGACTAAGGATGAGTTCCCGATCTATGGAGGTGAGGAGGAGCTCGTTGTAAATGGTTACACCGATGCTAGCTTCCAACCGATGTAGATGATTCACAATCTCAATCAGGTTTTGTGTTCACGGTAAATGGTGGTGCGAAAGGCTGGAAAAGTTCCAAGCGGAGACGGCGTCCGATTCTACAACGACGCCGAGTACATTGCAGCTTCAGAAGCTGCAAAGGAAGGTGTTTGGATGAGGTGTTTCCTCATTGATCTTGGTGTGTTTCCTAATGCGGCTAGCCCATTGAATCTACATTATGATAACAATGGGGCGATAGCGCAGGCTAAGGAGCCAAGGAATCACCAGAAGAACAAACATGTACAGCGGAAATTTCACCTCATTCGACAGTTCATCAGCGAAGGTGAAATTAAAATGTGCAAAATACATACGGATTTGAATGTAGCAGATCCATTGACAAAGGCCCTTCCACAGCCTAAGCATGAGGCGCACATGAGGTCTATGGGGATTAGACATCTTAGAGATTAACTCTAGTGCAAGTGGGAGACTGTTGGGAATATGCCCTAGAGGTAATCATAGAGATAATGATATTCCGCTTGTATCCATGATATGTAATGTGTCCATTGAATATCCATTAAAGACAACTTGTATTGATTGGCAATTATGTGAATTGTTTGTGGAACTCTTTTACTTGCATGGTTATTCTATATTTGTCCCTAGCCGGAGTTCATGTGAGGACACACATGAATATTAGACTAGCACATTATTAGTTGATGACTATGTTTCACAAGTCATGGACATGGAGATGTCGAACTAATAATGTGGGCACATGTATGACGTGTAGGCTGGACTAACCCGACATGAGATTGTCTCTATACACATCATATACATTATGTCCGTTGACCTGAAATTGTTGTATGTACTCGAGATGTGTATCGACTTGCTTAGGGACTGACAAACGCTACTCCGTTACTAGGTAGTTATAAAGGATGTCTTCGGGTTTGTCGAGAAGCAAGCTGCGAGACATAGACAATCAAGATGGGACTTGCTCCTCTCTTATGAGAGTGATATCACTGGATCACTCAAGTGATTGGATCAACAAATGCATGGCCATGCTTGGGTTAAGTGTTAACCCACGAGTTGAACCAAATATCATGTGGCAAGGGAGTAACATGTATGTGGTCGTAGTGGTTCGTCTGATATGATCATTTGCGTGCACATAGGAGTTGTCACGCCTTGCTAGAGGCCGCTGTCAGCTATTGGGCGAATAGGAGTATTCGGCCCATGTCTATGTGTGCGTGAACCCATAGGGTCGCACGCTTAAGAGGCTGGAAGCCTAATTCGGGTTGGACCCGAATTAGACAAGGCTTAAGGTTTCTAATGGGCCTCCAACTCGGGAGCACATGAGAGACGCCTATATAAAAAGAGGGGAGGGGCGCAGCTAAACCTAATCCACGCCTTTGGCAGCCGCCGTCGCCCTCCACGCTCTCGCCTTCGCTCTTCGCGGACCTAGCAGTCCGGAGGCGCATTGCTTCTCCCTCGTACGTGTGTGATACCTCGGAGGTGCTGCATCTGGAGCACGAGAACGAACCGCAAGTGGTGGGAGGAGTTGCTGGACAACCACGCAACTGCACGGCACTGCTGCGACGCGTTCGACTACATCGAGTCGTCTTCCGCTGCATCTGCGCGTCTAGTGGTAATCCCGTAACCTGTAACTAGCAGTAGATCCTGGGAGATGAGGTAGAAAAAATTTTGTTTTCTGGCTAGCGTAGCACCCTCATAACCCTTCACAAGCACACTCCGCCCCCCTCCCAGCCAAGGACTGATGGTGCTGGAGCGAAGAGGGAGGAGCACAGGCAACAGGGCCTTCCCTGGCCGGGGCGCCTCGCGCCTCCAGGCCAGGGCGCCGGCCCGGCCACCTCAACCCGCCGAAGGACTGGCGTTGGGGCCGAGGGGAGGTGGTCAGGGCCGACGAGCGAAAAGCGAGGGCGCGTCGTGTCACATCCTGGATTTTTGGCTCTTGTTTAGCAAAAATCCTAATGTGACTATACATTGCATTCACTCATGGCATATGCATTCATATGTGTTTATGCTTGTTTAACTTTGGTTTGTGAGCAAAACATGATAATTCTCAAGTGCTTTATGTGATGCTCACAAACCACACCTAGACATGATGATAGCTCAATTTTATTAGGGGTCATGCTAATGACTATAGCTAATTAAATCATGTCTTTGACTTAGCCAATTTTGGATATGCCGGTTAGTAGCTTCGAAAAGTGTTTTCCAGAAACTCCAGATGATCTTGGAGTTTAAAGGTTTTAGTTATAGGATTTTATTAGGAGTAAAAGTCCTAAAGACCACTTCTCCTAATTTTGGGTGCAAGGTATATATTTTTGAGGAAGAAGATCAGCCTTCCATTTAATGGGTTTTAATGCTATTTTATTTGGAAATTTATATTTCAAAACTATTTGGATTTTGGATAAACTTCCTAAATATGAAATATTCTACTATTCAAGGGGAATATTTCATCGAACTACAACATTTTATGAAAATGGCTAGAAGGTGCTCGAAAGGTTGGATTAAGTCGAGTTGGGGGCTGTTTTAGGTTTTGTGACAATTGTCGGTTGGCATGCCGCGTTCACCTATTTCTATTAGGTATCATGAGTTGGTCCAATTAGAGAAAACATTTGTAATCTAGTTGGACACTACATGCCAAAAGTTGGGTTCAATTCGATTAAGTTTGATTGCCCAAATTCGAGAAATACCAGCCCTAGGTCTAGGTAATTAGCAGATTGGCAATGCCACTTTGGCAGCCAATTATCTCCTAATCCTTTGGCCAAATGATTTAGGTGTCTTAACAAAAAATGATCAGCATCATCTAGTGATCAATTTCTCGTTTGGGCCCATATCCAAACTTGGCCCAGAAGCGGCCCAAAATGCGAGCCCAATTCGGCCCAGTTCTCGCGCGCCAGCTGTTCGGCAATTTGCCACAATGGCGACGCGTGCACCACGACGTGGCGTCGGGCATGGTGGACGCGCGCCCGGTGCTGTCATCGTGTCACTGCCCTGGCCGTCTACGCGAGGGTGATGCCGCGTCGACCTGCGCCTCATCTCGTCGACTCCGTCACTTCCCCACTCCTCCTTCCACTCGCTCGGTCTCATCCTCCTCCCTCGTTGTTCTCACCGCGGAGGCGGAGTCGCCATGGCCGGCGCTCCGATGCCGCACCACCGCTCCTCTGGCCACCTTCCACCGTGCTACATCCTGAACCGCGCACTAGCCCTGCCCCTACTCGCGCCATCTCCTTGTGCTCGCAGCAGCCGAAGCCATCGCTGGGAGGGGTCGAATTGACCCTTTTCCCCGCCGCCGGCCATAACTGCGCTCCAGGCCGCTATGGCCGATGCTGCTTCGAGTCTTCGCGTCTGCAACTGAGCACCCCATCATCTTCGCCATCTTCCTCGGCGCCGCGCACGCGCCCTCTCCGGCCTTCTCCGGCGCTGTGGGGGTCCGCCGCCGGAGCAGTGGTGGTCGGGGAGGCGGGGCACGGCCATCTGCGCCGATCTGTGGGGTCCATCGGGTGCGCAGGGATGGCCTTCAGCTTCGCCGCCCCTTAGCTCCGCCGGAGAGCTGCCACAGCGAGCGGGGCCGCGAGCTCCACCGCTCCCCTGTTTCTTCCCCGTCGAGGACCTCACTCCTAGAATTTGAGAAAGGGTAAGGGTCTAGGTGTAAAAGAGCCAGACACAAAGAATCTTGGATATGGCCTTATGCAATTCTGAGAAAGCACAGGGGCCTATGCGCAAAGTGTTTGTCCCATATGAATTTCCGGAATAGATTTCTAGATTCTTGTTTAATCTTCCAAAATTCATAGAGGGAGCTATACATGTCCAAATTGGGTGATTCAAGTGCCTAGATTTTTCTTAGAAGATGAACTATGTGTAGAAAATATGATTTGCCATGTTTGTGAGACTTTGCCGTATAGTTTTATTTAATTATTGGATATGGATTAATTTAGGGAAATTCATAAGTAATTCTAGGGATCTTAGAAAAATATAATTCTGGTTGCTATGATCTTATTTTGTCATGCGCTTACTGTGGTAGAGATTTGATGCATGTCTTCTGTGTGAAATTATATAGTTGTCTCATAAATGGCTTGTCTCATAAAATAATTCATAAATCAATTATATAGTTGTGATCTGAGTTTGGTAATTTTTGTAGACTCATGATGTGTTGTTAGTTAGCCCATGATACAATGAAATGCATGGTTTGATTGACTTGGTAGAACAAAGTATTTTTCATATGCCATCTGTCCTGGCACTTGTGAATTTTGTGAGCTGGTGTGATCATGCAAATGGGGTGAAATTTGGATGATGGGTGTCATTTGACATGTTATACCTTCTGTAATGTTTATAGGATTTTAGGAGCAACCAATCTTGGTGTTTCAGTTCAAGCCATAGATTGGTAAAATAGGGGTTACTTCCCTAATGCTATGGTCAACCTAATTAAAGGTTGGTTTTCTGGGGGAGTTGTGTAAATATATATGATAGTGAGTTCATTAGCTTATACATCTACTGGTAAAGTTTCATGATCATTGGATGTATGGTTTAAGAGTTATGAGCCATACAATTTGGGTAACAGGGCTGTTTTACTTGCTGTTTTGCCAGGACCAGTTCTGTTGTTAAGTGTTTTAGGTGTAGTTAACTTGGGAATTAGCTTGTGATGTCTTCAGATGTTTGGTGGAGAATTTCATAAGTTTTCCAGATTGTATTCATTCATGTCCATAGAGTCTATAGATATTTAGTTATGATTTAATTACTGATCTGCTGATTATATGCTTGAATGAGTGGTGATGCTTGAATGAGTAGTGTTGCGTGCTAGGCTTAGTGACAAGAGTTCATGGTGATTAGTGTTGTATGATGGGTGGTTAAGTAGTATGCTAGGATGAGTAGGTCATGATGAATTGGTTAGGATGATGACACTTGAGTGTGCATCTTTGGCTTTACTAGCTTGTTTGCTAGTGATAGTCGGAATAGGATCATTGCCATCTATGCATTCATAATCATCGACTATATGTGATCATGCATATGTCGACAATCATGTATTCATGTATACGCATATGCATCATCCCAGGATCATGATTAGGGATTCGTCGAGTAGGACAAGGATCCCGAAGGACAAGTCGCGAAGGGAGTTCCCGCACAGGAGGTGATCGGGAATCGGAGGGGAAGTGATCGAGCACTTGGAACCTCGACGACGCTCGACGACGAAAGGCAAGCCCCGGAGCATTTCTCCTACGGTTTGCCAAAACTCTTGCGTCATTTTATTGTTTATGCTGCATCACGTGATAGGCGTTGATCGACACCCTTGGTGCATTATCCTACCTTGACCACTTGATATACCTCTACCCTGATTAAGTGTAGGACGTATTATGCTTAGCCTTGCTTGATTAAGCGGTAGAAGTCGGGTGGTTGGTTAATCATCCGCGAGGTTAGGAATTGTTCACATGATATGGTTGGATCGAAATGGGAAACTGGCACATACCCAAACGGAAAATAAGCAGAACACTGTATTGTTCCGGCCTTCCGTCATGTTGAATATGCTTCTCACATTTAGGTGGTTAGTATGGAAACCCCGAAGTCTAGTAGCTGGTTTGGATTGGGGTTTCAGGTCGACCTAGTGTGCTGGTGTTGGGGCGGGACAGGTCGTGGCATTAAGACTGATGTTGGTACTTGACTAGATGCAGCCATCGAGAGGCTTGGGCACGATTGGTTCCTGTTGATCCCCAATTCCGAATAGCTGAACGATGACCGACCACTCACTTCGCCCGTGAGTGGGGTTTGTGTGAGAAATTTACCCTCAGCTGAGTAGGAATCGATTATAATCGCCATCGTCCCTGGATAGTGGATAACTTGATTGGAATACATGCAATACAGGGCAAAAACGGGAAAATTGGTTGCGGGGTTATGATGCCTGGATGGATTATGGATATTGTTTATGATCAACCATGTGAAAGGATGATTGCCTTTATACTTCTACTTGATATTGTTATAGCACAGGAGCAAAACCTAGTATGAGCAGGAATTACTTAAGTGGATAAGCTTAGTGTAGTTCACCTAATGAAGATAATATAAGCTTAAGTCGTTTATGCAAGAAAGGGTCAGCCAAACCACCATATGGCCTTGCATATGCTTATAAGAGTCTTTATTTTCTGGTTTAAGACGGGTAAGTCTAGCTGAGTACCCCACGTACTCAGGATTTTATTCCCACTTGTTGCAGATCATAAAGTGTGTTGAGTGGCTACAAGATGGACCTATATCCCACTACGGGAGGATGTTAGATCGATGGGCAAGATCGCCTCTTATCTCTCTTCTATTGCTTTTGTTGGATATCGACTTAGAGCTGGCACTCTATTTGGAAATTAATAGGTGTGTGTGTTTCAAGAGGTTTTACTTCTGTGAAAATTTGTAACTCCGATTTGTAATGAGTTCCAACTAAAATGAGTGTTGTAAATATACTATGTGCAAAATGTATTATCAGGTGGATTGTAATTGTTGAACTATGATTCCTGGTGTGTCGTTGGAACAAGTTTGAAATCCTTCGAGATTTCGGATGACTGCCGGGTTTACATGGGATCAAGTGCGTTCGTCGACGCCTTGGCGTTGATATTCGTACTTGTGCTTATGTAAATTGGTCGGGTCTATGACACGCCGCAGGCTCGGCCTCCACCCACCGCAGTCAGGAGACCCGAGCGCGGCCGGCGGCACGGCGGTCGTCTCGACCCTAGCCGAGGTCACCCCGACCTCGGGCTAGGGGAGGTGCGCGCATGCCCGGTTCAGCCCACCCCCGGACCGCCGGACGTCGGCATCGTGTGGGGGTCCACCGCTGCCGCGCCAGAGGACGCACGGAGGGTGGGGGGGTCCGGCCGGCCGGCCACGCCGCCGGCTGCGGCCTCAGCCATGCCGTCAGCCCCACCGGGCGCGCCGATCGTCGGCGTCGCGAAGGAGAGGGGGGCCTCCGGCAGGGCCGCCCGCGCCACCAGGGAGCCGCCACCGCCGCCGGCCGGGGTCGGAACCCTAGGACCCCGCCTAGGGCCGCCACCTGCCGGAATGGCCGGCCTGGACCTGGATCCGGCCGCGCCGGGCCTGGATCCATCCACGGCCGGCCCGCCGCCACCGGGGAGATGAGGTCACCCAGCCGCCACCATCGGAGGCCGCCATTGCCGGTCGCCCCACCGCCGGGGGCCGCCGTGGGAGGGCCGGATCCGGCCCCGGCGGGATCGGGATCCGCCTTCCGCCGGCCGGCGACCGCCGGAGATGAGGGGAGGAGGAGGAGGAGGTAGGGGGGGAGGGGTTAGGGAGCCCGCCGCGGGAGGCCTAGGCGGGGGTGCGGGAGGGGAGGCCTTGTTGAGCGCCCCCGCGGCGGGCCGCCGCCGCCGGCGAGGGGTGGCGACGACGGCCCGGGCGGCGCGAGGCTGAGGCGCCGGGCGGCGACGGGGCCTCGAGTCGCGCCCCCCCGCGGGAGGAGACGACGCGAGGCAGGCTCATGTATATAATTTTTGTAGATAATTACGGTTGTATACTAAAATTCGACAGATCATTAAAATCCTAGCCCAATTTTTTTACTTTTTCTCTGGAGGGGCTTCAAACTTTGGATAACAACAATCCTGGTTGTAGGCTTCAAGTACTTAACCAACACAATGACTACCACTCCATAGTTAATCAATATATATTATTACAGTGTTGAGGAATCCTATATCTCTATATAGTTCATACCCACTAAGCAATTAATATTAGCTAAAGCTCAGCTCTCATGCGTCCACGTCATCTCTCTTTTTGCAACCGTCTGATATTCATCCAAATTCCTTTGCAGCCGTCTGATGACCTCTACGTAGCAGCCCAGGTTGCGCAGCCGAAGAGCCAAACTTATGGTCATTCATTGAGATCAATCGAAGTGACAGTAAACGCTAGGTATTATTCATTGATTTGCACCACCTCCCGTCCGCCCACAAAGTGGTCAATCAATGCAAGAAATCCATATTACCTCCTCCACTACTATCCCTTCGACTCCGCCTCAACATCTACCAACGTATGCATGTGTGATTAAGAATGAAACGAATCGATTTCTCTACTGCAAGCCCATGAGGACGAAACTGAACCATCATCAGTTTTAAATAATCGTGTGAGAAAGCAGACCTTCACCGCCATATGGCCCTCGCCGAGGAGGTGATGCAGGACAAGCAGATTCAGAGCGGATGGACCGTAGGAGTGGATGAGCAGCGATGACAGTGGCGGATACGTGAGTTCAGCGTGTCTACCGTGAACACAGGAGTCATGGCAGATCGAGATCGCCGCTACCGTCAGGTGAAGAGAAGCCTATCCTCGCGCTTCCGGCATGGGTGACGAAGGGCATGGCCTCACCATGGCTGGCGTGAAAGCGCATGTCACCAGCTTGGTCGCCAAAGAGCTGTGCACAGTGGCTGTCAGGAAGGAGCGGCCGGCATCACAGCCTCCCAGGTGAGATGAAGACGTGCTTTGTGTAGGTTTAACTAGCCTTCGCTATATTATCTACAAGTCTTTTTTTTTATACGTGTACTGCAAGTCGAGCAGCATACATTTGTTTACTATTGTGGCTACCCTGCCCGCATTCAGGTCGCCGGTATCTGAAGAACATTGCAGTCTGTTGTTTAAAACATGTTGTAAAAAAAAAGTCAGTCAATGCTGCTACTGCTACTACTACTACAGTGTATTGTAGGAGTATCTTTTTCCCCATCTTTTACAGAAAACATTGTAGGAGTGTCTTTTTCCTTTCTTTTACTCCCTCCGTCTCTAAATACATGTCCGTAGAAAACCGTGTTTCCCTCACAAACACGTTTTCCGGACGACATGTATTTAGAGACGGAGGGAGTACACAACTCATGTATTTAAAGCTTACAGATTATACATACGCCCATTGGGATGAATTAAGTCACATATCATTAACGAATTAAGTCACATATCATCAACAAATTAAATTGTTAGCTCCTTATATTGTTAGGAATAATATCATTCAAACCTTATCTCCATGAAACTTTAAATAGCCCGTCTATATGAAATGGTCACCTAAATTATAGCCTCAAATTCCCGCAGCAACGCGCGGGAAATTCAACTAGTATTTATTGGTGGCATAAAATTAACTGAACATGCAGCAAGTGGTGGGCCCATACGTGGTCATTGATTCCATCGTTGACCTTATCAATTGATGTAGTCTTATATATATCTGCCTATGTTCTTCTTCATCCTAGCCCTCCCTTTTAAGGATAAAAAAAAGCCCTCCCTTTACATCTGTTCATGGACAGCGTGCGTGGATAGCAGCAAGCAGCGCGGCAAGCTAAGGGACGACAAGCAGCATGCATGCACCATGCAGCGTCCTGGTAAGGATGGGAGGCATCTAGAATTCTTTCTGGTCAATGCAGGTCCACACACGTCTCTATGCCTGACGGAGTCGCACGATTTCAATGCATCAACCTACTGTACCTTTCCAATCGACAGAAGGTGATGAGAGAACCTGTGTTAATATATATGACCCAGTCGATACGCAAAACTGTTCCAGGAGTCCAAGGAGTAATTGGTTTTTCTGGAAGGCTAATCTTTCTAGCCAGCCAAGTCGGCTGCCGTGATGTTCATTTTTTTTTTTAGAGAAAAGGGTTTCCCCCGCTTTTGTATTACCAAAAGCATCAGACCAAGTTGACATGTTGGTATGCAGATGCTGGCATGTGCAATTACAGTTTTCTACATGTGTGTGAGTTCATAATGGTGAAATGTGGAAGAAGAAACACGGACACGTAAACTGAATGTGAACATACCTTTAATTCTAGGATCGATCTAGCAGGGATTCTAGGCGGGTAGCTTCATCATGTGTAGTGTATAATAATCAAGTTCCTAGTACATCATCTATTGAATCAAGGGAGACAGAGATGTGAGGTAGGAGGCGGGATGAGTTCATACCGATGCTTTCGGTTGGAGCCGGTGGCGCAGTCGCGGACGCAGAGGTGGATCCCGTCATCGCGTTCATCGGTGATGTCTGCGCACGGGCAGTGACGTTCGGTGAAGGGGATGACGGTCGCGACGTCCTTGGCGGTGGCGTGGACGTCGAGGCAGTGGTGCCGGCGTCAGTGAGTCTTCCCGTCGTTGGCAGTGCACTCTCTCAGATCGGACTAGGGTTTAGGAGTGTTGGTGGAGGGACTGGCGGCGTGGTGAACTTCGTACTGCGTGTCCCAGTCCCCACCCTTCCTTTTATATTGCGCTGAGCGACGGGGGCCCACCAACCATATATGGTTGGGCGCCCCCGATCAGGGCGCGAGACCAATCACATATGGCCGTTGGGCCACATGTGGTGGAGATCAATCTAACACATACTTCCTTAATCCATTTACTCTTTCTTCGACCCCTATGCTCCTCATTTTCTTTGTCTAAGCTATAATAATACAAGCATGCTAGCTAACTGTATTCTCTTTTTCCTATTTAAAGTTTTAGCCCAAAGTCCATTGCTGCTTGAATTTTGGCAATAGAATCTGCCATGCTGTTTGGCTTGTACCGCAATGTCGCAATGCAGAATCTCATGAATTGATCAAACCTGATGCCTCTCTCGCTCCAAAGCTGAAGAAATGTTCACCATTCACGAGTCTTCCCCCCTCAGACGCAAGAGTTGATTGAACCTGCAGACCGGCGATGGCTGAAGGTCTGCAGTGCAGCGACCGCAGCTGGAGAGCAGTAGGGACCCCAGCACCAGCTTATTTTCTTTATATATCTATATAACATGTCATGGGCCAAAAGGCCCATGCCGCATGCCAAGGGGCCAAGGGCGCTGCCGCAGCCGCCGCCTGTGCTGTCCGTGCCACGTAGACTAGGGTTTTTAGGACGCTTAGTGGCTAAGTAGTCCCGGAGCTATAAATATATCCGCAATGTAACCATATTGAAGCAACAAAGAAGTAGTCTTAGGGCACTTATTTCATCTCTCCAGCTCTCTAGCTCTCTTCCTCCCCAAAACCCTAGCCACCGGGCTGCCACCACGCCACGCTACGCCGCCTTCCGAGCCGCCGCCCGTGGCCACAACATCCCCAGGTCATCATTCCGGGCTGCCACGTGACCCCCTGATCTCAGACCTGTTACAATATCCTTGATGTCCCAAGAAATTTCGGGGGCTGGAGTGAGGTTATGAATTTTCTTGAGAAATCTATTTTATTTTATCTAAAAATGTTTATGTTGTAGGCTTATAGTGTACACATGTGTGCTTGTTTGGCTCATTAATTAGCTTTTAATATTAAATGTATGGTTAAAGATGCAGTAAATAATAATTCTATTAGACAAATTGTATAGGAATATACTTTCTATGCAGAATTTCTAAGAAAAATGTCAGCCTCAATAGTCTTTTTTATTTGATAAAAAACAGAGGCGTCTAGTAGAGAGAAGACATGATCGGATAACAGACAGACGAAGGGATAACGTAGGTTATGGTCTTATGAACAACAGTGCAATTACGAACTTACATGGGCAAATAGTGCCACTATTGATGGGCTCCTAGTGAAAAAAACACAAGGCTAGTAGGCATGCAAATGGCTTTATGATTGCACATTCGAATACAAATACAAATACTACTTTAGGTATTGTGCGTGTTGAAAAGCAGAAGATGGAAGTAGTGTTTTCAAAGTTGTAGATCAACTCGATGTATTGCTCTTGAGAAACTAATAAATGTTTCCTTTATAGAAAAACAAATAAAAATTAATATATTAGTCATGCATGACAAAAATGTTAATAAGTGAGTAATCTTAATATTTTATTTTATGCCTTGGCTAGCAATGCTCAAAGCTCTAGAACAATCAGAGGAACTAGATTAATTAAACAAGGATGGTCGTCACAGCAATAAATGTTTGCAGTCTACCCTTTTCTGTCTGCCTAACTGTGATCACCGGCGTGCTATGAACTGCCGATTCGTGACTGCATGAGAACATTAAGCGATTTTTTTTTTCTCGATACCTCCCATTCACATAAGACGACTAAGGTCGAGGCTAGGGACGAAGTCATCAATCCCAGCTAGGAGAGATGTAGAAAACAATGAGAGTCTGTTGTGGTCACTAGATTGAGATGTGTAGGGTGCATGGAAACTGGGAGAGGTGGAAGAGAAAGGAAGCACCGTTTTATGCTCCTCGGGCAATGTCATATTTGGTTGGGGACAAGTCCGTGGTACGGTGATTAGCATGTGCCAAGGCCCTGCTTCATTCATTGTATTTGGTGGAATAGTGAAGGGAGGGAGGCCTCTAGCAGACCTGCAAGCAGATTGTGTATATATATGGACCAATCCAATTATTAATACAAAACGTGTGGCTAATAACCATATAAGCAAAAAAATAAATATCGCAATATATTTGAACAGATGGACAGTTGTGCTGTGGTGTGAAATCACTACAGGAATCCGCGGGTTTGCCGACAGCTGAGCCCCTTTTACAGTCGGCAAACAGTTTGCCGACAGGATTTTCCTATTCCTGTCGGCAAACCGCTGTCGGCAAAAATCCTGTCGGCAAACAGGACTTTGCCGACAGGAATTAGGGCGCAGTCGGCGTTCTTTCGCCGACAGCCACGTGGTCTGTCGGCGAAGGAACAAATCAACTCGGCCGCCGTTCGCTTTCGCCGACGCCCAGGGCCGCCGGCAAAGTCAGGTTTTGCCGACAGACAGGCCGTCGGCAAAGCCAGGTCCGTCGGCAAAGTCGGGGTTTTGCCGACACCAGGTCAACATGGTCAGTCGGCAAAAAGGTCAATTTGCCGACGCCAGGTTGACCTGGCCGTCGGCAAACTCCTCTTTTTTGCCGGCCCCGTCCACAAGGCCGTCGGCAAAGCCCCGCCAAACCCGTCGGGCAAAAATTGCACAGTTTGCCGACGCCTATGGCCAAAGCTGTCGGCAAAGCTGGGATTTTTTTTTTTTTTTTTGCTGTTTCATTGCATTCGAACCACATTTATAGCATATATATATACCACAGATCACATTTATAACAACAATATAGCAGATAAACCGCATTTCATCATCGGATTCGATCTCAACATGAATCCACACATGAACATCATCAAATCCATTGATACATGTCCGAAATACACATAATGTTGCGAAACAAGTGCATACATGTCCAACATACATATGGATGTCCAACATACATGTCCAACAAGTCCAACATAAGGGCGAAAGGGTCTAACATGCATCCTAGTCGAGAAGATAGATACAAAGATTAGTATCCACTCAAAAATTCGGCAGCACCTCCCCTGCACGGGGAGGTTCCAAGACCTACAAAAAACATGGCACGAAGGCCAACAACGACCACGGCACGAAGGCCGATAATCACCACGGCACGAAGGCCGATAAACACAGCGGCATGAAGGCCGACAACCATCGCGGCACGAAGGCCGACAAGTAGTTAAGGGAGGCAAACGTACCTAGCTCGTGGCGCCGTCCCCAGGGGTCCCATCGCCCCCACCTTGCTCCCACGAACCCCACCCCGCCCGTGGTGGTGCCTCGAGTCCACCCGACGGCGCGGCGTCGTAGCGCCATAGTCTCGCGAGGCCCCCGCCGCGTCTCGCGCCCCGGCCACGAGGAGTAGCCCCGCGACCGTGGAGGAGGAGGCCCCCACGTGAACGGCCGCGTGGGGTAGGTCGGGTAGGTCCCCGGCCGCCTTGCCGTGTAGGGCCGGCACCCGGGAGGGCCGGGTGTCGGGTTCGAACCCGCCGACGGAGCCTCGCACAAAGGACAAGTGAGGTAATTAGTAAAGTACTGCGGGATGGCCGCACAAGCTAAAGCAAGTGAGGCAATTAGTATTATACTCACCGGACGCTAAACAGAGCACCGGACTGGACTGGACCGGTGCCGGAGCAAAGAGCGAGGAGGAAGCTCCCGCTGTGCCGGGTCCGGAGGAAGCTCGCCAGGTCCGCCATCTGACGCTGGTGGTGCTCCGTCAGTGCCGCCAGGTGCGCCTGGTGGGCCGCCTCCACCGCCGCGAGCTGCATCTTGTGGGCCAAGTCCTGGGCCGCCCGGTTGGCCTCCGCTCTTCCATCCTAGCCTCGCAATATTACACCCGCACATGGTTGATGGTATGTGAAGCGAAGGTGGATCGTGTGTGAACGATGAATGGAACCGCACTTACCTCCATCTGCGTGTACATCTGGGCGGTGCTCGGCCGTCGTGGCGCTATGGGGATGCCGGAGGAGCTGCTGGAGTTGGCTTTTCAAATCTCTCTCAGCGTGGGAGTAGTGGTCGGGTCGATGGCGCTGTTGGCCATCCAGTAGGAGCCGTGCTGCTTCCCTCCTCCCAACCTCATCACGAGCTCCGGGTCCAGGGGCTCCGTGGTGGGGTCCTTGTCGTCCCCATGGCGCTGGCGAAACGCGGCGCTGTACTCGACGAGCTTGGGGTGGACGCCGGCGTTGGTGTACGCCTCCGGCCCGTCCTGCGGGTCGAACCTGTTGTTCGGGTCCTTCGCCTTGCCCTTTTTAGAAAGGGCGTACCCCACCACCACGTTGATCTCCTCCCCATCATGGGAGTCCCACTCGCGAGAGGAAAACACAAACATGGTTAGAGGTAAATAGATTGAGCGCTATATGAGTCCATGTGTACCAAAAGGAGCATACCCAAAGCGTCCATGAACTCGGGAGGGACCGGTTCCCTTGGTGGTGTGCTACCCCTTGTTCTTGAGCCGCGCCGCCGACGCTCGTTTTTCACCTCGTACGCCTTGTCCGATCTCCGCAGTGCACGATCTCCTCCCAAGATTCCGGGTCCTTGTCGCACCACTCCGGTATCCACTAAGAAACATCAAGTATTTGACATGTCAGAAGATGAATTGAATGTTTCACGGAAGAAATAAGAATGAATGTTTCCTGCTTACTTACCCGCAAGTACTCCGCCTCTGTGAGGTCAGTCTCCCTCTCCAGCACGATGTCCTGCCTGACTCGCTGCTTATCGATCGCCTCGCCAAGCACGTTGCGGTAGTGCTTGATGACGCACTGGATGCGCGCCTCGTGGTACAAGTCCCTGAGGCGTGAGTGGCAGGCGTTCTCCAGCACCACCTGCGCCCTGGCCTGTTTCCCATCCTCGCACCTGAAGTACTCCTGCACGCAGACATCATGTATCATTTCATTGTTTCAAGAACATCCAATGAATGTGTAGTATTGAGAAATGCGTTGTGATGAAGACACTCACCCAAAACTCCTCTTGATCTTCGCCGCAAGTGTCTCGCGTGCAGGTGAATCAGCACGATCGCCGCCTTCGGGCTCAGGGACGGGGACGGTGTGCACGTGGAAGTGGTCCCACTGCATGGGCGGCTGTCGAACGCCGTCGATGGTGACCATGCCCGGGTAGTACTCCCTAATCAGCAGGGAGAGGATGCCATTGACATGGCATGAGTCCCGTTTAGCACAGGGGTCCACCTCCCTCGAAAACATCCAGCTCCAGCACGAGTCATTAACAACAATTGTTTGTCCTGCACGAGCCATATGAACAATGTGAACAAAGTAGTTTACTTACCTGTCGCCGACGGGTGAAATCACCTTGCGGTGGTGGGGGAGCAGCTTTCGGCTAGGGAGCGTCGAGGGCCCGCGCTCGAAGAGCTTCCTCGAACCTGAGGAAGGCTCCCCGTCGCCCCCGTCGCAGTGGCCCCCCTCGTCGTCGTCATCGTCGTCGTCGTCGTCGACGTCGCCGCCGCTCCCCCACCGCAGCTACCGCCGCCGCCGCTGCCACCGTCCCCGGTCGTCGTCGTCGTCATCGTCGTCCTCGTGGTGAACTCTAGCCTCCTCTGCCGGAGACGCCCGGAGCGGGCCGTCTCCCCCGTACCGGCCGTCTCCTCCGTACCGACCGGCACCTCCTCCCTACCGGTCTCCTCGTCCACGTCCGGCTCCTGCACGTCGCGACCGGCGAAGCGCGAGCGGCACTTCCGTGGAGGCAGCCTCTTCTTCCGCCGCCCGGCATTCCGCCGAGTGCCTCGCAATGACAAAGATTAAAACAATTAGCATAAATTGCAAGGTGATAATAATAATAATTGTAAATGACAAGTAGTTGTAAATAAAGAAACATAATTGTAAATGACAAGTAGTTGTATTACGTGGAGGCGACATAATCTCCGAGTATGGCAATACGACCGGTGAGACGTCGTCACCAATTTCCTCGTCATCACTATCGATATTGTCGAGCTCTCGATCGTCCTCATCATCGTCCTCATCGTCATCGTCATCGTCCGTCCGTAACAACTCCTTCGCGCTTCCTCTCGCCATTGCTCAAGGAGTTGTAAGTCCTTAGCATCCAAAGACGTCATCACCCTCGTCCTCATCGATGTCGTTGTCTACTTCCATGCTCATTAGCGCAGAAATGTCTATCTCGAATTGCCCATCTAGCCCCTCAAAGTTGATAGAACTCATCTCGTCATTGGGTCATAGTTGTAATCGTCATCATTTGGGGTAGCAAACTTTTACAAATACGCGGCGATACCATGTGCACAAGGCTCCAACCCGCAAGCCTTGGGTCAGTTTGGCACGCCCATGGAAGGTAATAAACTTGGTTGGCGTCTCGGTTAGCCACAATATAGACATCGTCTCCATTATACTTGGAATCCTATCGAATTTCGATTTGCCCAATCTTAGAGTCTTGTTTCGTGACATAAGGATCGAACCAATGGCATTTGAATACCACTAGCTTCAAAGAACTGCCACCCTTGAATTCGAGCTCGTATATCTCTTCGACTATGCCGTAATAGTCCAATTTATCATTGCCGGGAGTACGAACTCCGCTGCACGTGGTTTTTAGTTGGGGCCGGCTCTCCTCGTAGCCTCTAGTGCGAAAGCGATAGCCATTGACATCATAAACGGTGTATGACTTGACCTTACGGTTGAAGCCAAGGCCCACCTCTCTCAATTCAGCGCTCATTTGCGGATCGGTCTGGGCCTGCAAGGTTAGGACAGTTCGACCGTTAAAATCGAGATAGGAGCAAAGTGGATCGGTCCTAGGAGCAAAGTGGAATCACAAAGTCGGGAAACGATAGGTACCTTTGAACAGAACCAGGAAACGAAGTTGGGCTTGCCATGTCTAAGAAGACGGTCCTCTTGTTGCGAGGTAGGAGCAAGTTGCCCCTCCAAAGAATATTAATGAATTCCCCGAAAAACAAGAGACAGGGGTCGAATCGATAGGTAAGATGATATAGTGACGGTGTATGAAACAAGCGTATCGAGAACTTACTTCGATAATCCAGGCACTCATCAAGGTTCAACAACAAGTACATCATGATAGTGGTCCACTCCTTATGGGTCAAGTTCTTGTTGGTAGTCAGTGCTTCCTCTTCCGACATCCCCTTTGAAAAGGCCGAGGTTCGATGAGTTCTCCTCGACGTTGTAACGAGGGGTTGGATCTTGCGGTCTTTGAAGTTTTTCGGTATAGTACGCCCGTGTGAATGTCGACACCTCCTCCATAATGAATGCCTCTCGCCACGTAAGCCTCAATTTTGGCTTTATTTTTACACTTCTTCCGAAGTAGCTTTAGACACCTCTCGATTGGATAGCACCAACGGTGCCGCACGGCCCCCCAACCGTGCCTCCCTTGGTAGGTGCAAAATCGATGCTTGCATCGATAGGAAGAAGCCGGGTGGAAATATCATCTCCAACTTGCGAGCAACTTAGGTGCACCCTTCTCCAGCTTCAAGACAAACTTCTCGAGATAACCGCTTGGCACAAAGTTGTCGGAAGAAAAAGCTCAACTCGCCAGATGCGCCACACCGGCTCGGGAGGTATCCTCGGGTCATCGCGGGAAGGACCCGCCGAATCCATATGTGGAAGTCGTGACTCTTCATCCCTAACACTTTCATAGTCTCCAAGTTCACTCCCCGGGCCGATTCGCCGCATACCCATCGGGAACCGCAACGTGCTTCATCCACTTCGCATTTCCTTCCTAACTGGCCTTTTCAGGACGTAATCGGCCGGGCCCCTTTTCCACCTCTTGCCTGGCGCAGCGGTCTTCATCACAAGCTTTGATCTATCACAAATCGTTTCAATGTCGAGTCTAGCCTTAACGTTGTCCTTCGACTTCTTACCAAGGTCCATGAGTGTTGCCCAGAGTGCCTCGGTGACATTCTTTTCTGTGTGCATTACATCGATGTTGTGTGGAAGAAGAAGGTCCTTGAAGTACGGTAGCCTATGCAAGCCCGATATATGAGTCCACATGTGTGTGGTACCATATCCAATAAAACCACCGTTCACTTCATCAATTTGGAGAGCCCGTAGCTCGGCAAGGACAAGCGGCTCCTAGGCTCGGGAATGGGGTCGGTGACTTGAACACCTTTCGTGAAATGCTTTTCATCCCGTCTCAATTCATGGCCCTCGGGCAGGAATTGCCGATGTTTGTCGAAAGAAGAGTACTTGCCACCCTTTTTCAGCCAGTGAACATCACATCTGTCTTGCATGTTGGGCAAGGGAACTTCCCGTGAACACACCACGCGCCGAACAAGCCATACGCCAAGAAGTCATGCAATGAATACCGGTACCACACATGCATTTTGAAGTTCCTCTTTGTAGCTCGGTCGTACGTCGCACCCCCTCATCCCAAGCATGTTGCAATTCATCCCACACCGGCCGCATGAACACACCCATATTGTTGCCCGGGTGTCCAGTATTATCGGCGTCAAGAACACGTTCCTCGGGTTCAAACATGACGCCGGGGAAGATTGAGGGGGATCACGAACACCGGCCAACAAGTGTACGGGGCCGCCATCATTCCAAACGGGTTGAACCCATCTCGTTGCCGCGCTACGCGTACATTCCGAGCCTCCTCAGCCTTTTTAGGATTCATGGCATCGAAGTGCCTCCATGCATCACCATCCGCTGGGTGTACCATCTTGTTAGTGTACCTCTTGCCTTTCTTGTGCCACACCATCATTTTCGCGGTATCCTCCCGTCATATACAAACCGTTGGAGCCGATGTGTGAAAGGAAGGTGCCTTATGACCATCTCGGGATCTTTGACGGTCGCTTGATGCCATCACCGCCTTCTACCTCCACATACCTAGAGATTTTGCACTTTGGACAAGGTGTTGCGTCCTCGTGGTCGTCCCCGAATAGGACACACCCATTCTTACAAGCATGAATCGGCTCGTACGGCATCTTGAGTGCTCGAAGCATCCTCTGTGACTCGTACGTGCTCTTCGGCAACACGTGAAGCTTTGGAAGCAAGTTGCCAACCGTCGCCAACAAGAGATCGAAACCTTCTCGACTGATGCCCAGTGACGACTTCAACGCAATTAGTTGAGAAATGGCATCCAGCCGCGAAACATGTGTGTTCTCGTGAAGGGGCTTCTGTGCCGCCTCCAACATGGCGTAGAACGCCTTTGCGGTTTCCTCCGGATCCTCCTCCGCCTCTATTCCTTCAGGGAACCCCCCTTCCCGGTAGTCTTCCATCGATCCGCCATCCCGGCATCTCGCATCAAGGTCCTCGAGGAGCCGCCTCACCGGCACCTCCCTAATAGGATCTCGTTCACCATGGTGGACCCAGCGCCTATAGTTTGGAACGTATCCGTACTTGAAAAGATCTTCCATAACCGTACGCCTGTCTCCCCATTTCTTGTTCTTAAACTTGCTGCACGGACACCGCATCCGAATCGACCCTCTAGCAGCTTGGTCAAATGCCTGCTCCAGGAAAGCACTGGTCCCCCTAACCCATTCAGTGGTCTGTTTCTCCCTTGTCCAGCCAGTGTACATCCACTCACGGTCAGCCATCCTCTGACATGCGCCAATGTAAGCGAGCAATAAAACCAAAGATATGCATCTACAAGGCGTTCCTACCATCTAATAGGAGAAGGATAGGTCCTAATCCCACCCGAGGATGCGTAGATGAGGTTAGCTTCCATGCTCCACGCCCGTCCGAGACGGAATTTTGGCAAGACCTCCCCGCCGTTTCTCCCGATACACGTCCCGACCGGGAGAGTGTGCATCCGGAGAACAACGGGGAGGGGCTGCGCGAAACTCCGACTCGAACGGGGGCGGAACATGGAAGCTAACCCATCTACGCATCCTCGGCTGTCCAAAAACATGGACAATCCAAAGAGACACCGTCACGCAGATATGCACCGATCCGCATACCAACGACCGCGAATCTCTTTCGGACGGGAGACGCCTAACTCGGTTACGCAAAGTAATTACAACAACTATAAGACACAGAGGTGATTTATACCTAGGGTGGCGGCGCAGGTGGTGCTCCAAGTACCCTCCGACACGTTCAACTCTGCAATACAACAAAGACTTCACTATTAGTTGAAAATTTCGGCAGAACCTCCCCTGTACGGGGAGATTTCAAAAACCTGCAAGAAAAGGGCGGCACGATGGCCGGCATTCACATATCGAGCACGAAGGCCCATACATCCACAATTCCGGCACGAAGGCCGTCAACGACAAAAATGGCACGAAGGCCGTCAATCACATACACGGCACGAAGGCCGACAACGGAGGAGAAGGGTTATACCTTGGGTGCCGCGGTGGAGTCAAGCGTGGACGACGACGGGGGCGAACGTCGAGGTGGTGACACTCGCGTGGACGAACGGCAAGGGCGGGACAACGGTGATCGACGGCGATCGAGCCTCCTTCTCCTCCCCTCCTTCCTTCTCCCTTCTCCCTCCTCCTTCCTCCCCTCCTTCCTCTCCTTCTTCCTTCTCCTCCCTTCTTCTTCCTCCTCCTCTCTTCTTCCTTCTCCTCCCTTCTCCTTCCTCCTCCTCTCTTCTTCCTTTTCCTTCACCTTCTTCCTTCTCCTTCTTCCTTCCCTCCTTCTCCTCTCTTCTCCTTTCTCTCCTTTTCCTCTTCTTCTCCTTGTCTTCCCCTTCCTCCTCCTCTACCGGCGCCGGACAACCAAGGTGGCGCCGGCCGGCGGCCCTCCTCGGCCGGCGGCGGCGAGGGGCGGGGCGGAGGTGGCGGCCCCTCCTCCCCGCTCCTCTTCCTCTCCCTCCCAGGACGGCGGCGGGGAGCTCCGGTGGCGGCGGCCCCGCGGCCGGCGCGCCGGAGGGAGGAGGCGGGGCGGCGGGCGGCGGCGGCGGCGACCACCCCGGCTCCGGCGGCGACCGGCGGGACGGGGGGCGGGGCGGGGGGCGGGCGGCGCGGGGGCGGGGGATCGGGGGCGGGGCGGGGCGGGGGTCGGTGGGCGGGGCGGCGCGGCGGGTTGGGGGAGGGGCGGGGCGGGGCGGGGTCGGGCGGCGGCTGGGAGGTGCGGGCGGCGGACGCGGAGGCTCGGGCGGCGGCGGCGGCGCGCGGGGGCGGCGGGCGGCGGCGGCGAGGCGGCGGGGCGGGAGGTCGGGAGGTGGGAGGATGGGGCGTTGGGGTAGGGTTTTAGTTCATGGGCCGGCCCGTCATTTTTTTTTAATTTTGGACCGATTTGCCGACAAGCCCAGGTCGATTGTCGGCAAAAAATTTTCCTTTTTTTTTAAAAAAAACTTTTTCGCCGAACCCGCCCGGCCCGGGCCGCTATCGGCAAACAAGTTTTTTTTTTTTTTTAAAAAAAAAAATTCGCCACAAGAATGCCCGAATGCCCGGCAATTTGTCGGCAAACAATTTTCCATTTTTTAAAAAAATCTTTTCGCGACAGCCGACCCGGCCCAGCGTCGGCAAACAAGTTTTCTTTTTTTAAAAAAAACTTTTCGCCGACAACTCTCATCACAATTTGTCGGCAAACAATTTTCCATTTTTTTTTTTTAAAAAAATCTTTTCGCCGACGACAAATTTCCGGCGACAAGCCGGCTGTCGGCAAAGAAGTTTTCTTTTTTTAAAAAAAAACTTTTCGCCGACAGCCCTCCCGACAAGGTCAAGTCGGCGAACTTATTTTGCCGATCGCATCCAAGTGCGTCGGCAAAGAAAGTTTCAATTTTTTGTTTTTTTAATCCGTTTTTTCTTCTGGATCCTGAGTAACACAATTACATCTCAAATTCATAACTTGGGGATGTTTTGAGTTATTTAGCTATATTTTATTAATTTTTTTCCTCACTTCAAGTTTCCCGCATTATTCAAGTTTGAACTGCAGGTGCATGAAATAATGAAACTTTGGCCTTCGAAAAATGATATTCATGGTGGGGAGTGTGTTTTAAGGCCGTGTACCAACTCTCACCCAAAGGTTCCAAGTCCTTGTCCACATAACAAGAGGCTCCAGGATTGGTAAAAGTGTTTTTTAATTATATAAAATCCAAACGAAGTCGAAAAATCACGAAAATTGACGGATGTCGTGTTATCGCATGTGGAGGCTATGAAAAAAAATTAAAAAAGTTTGGAGCAAGTTGCGGCGTCACATGCTCAAAAGCCACACAACTCCACTTGTGATCACATGTGAGATGTGTGGAGTTGTCCGGTTTTGAGCATGTGACGCCGCAACTTGCTCCAAACTTTTTCAAATTTTTTTCATAGCCTTCACATGCGATAACACGACACCCTGTCAAGTTTCGTGATTTTTCAACTTCGTTTGGATTTTATATAATTAAAAAACACATTTACCACTCCTGGATGTCGTGTTACGTGGACAAGGACTTGAAACTTTTCGGTGAGCGTTGGTACACGGCCTTAAAACACACTCCCCACCATGAATATCATATTTTGAAGGCCAAATTTTGTTATTTCATGTACCTGCAGCTCAAATTTGAAAAATGCGGGAAAATTCAAGTGAAGGAAAAAATTAACGAAATATAGCTAAATGTTTCCAAAAAGGCCCAAATTCAAACATGTGATTGTAAACAATGTATCTAGGCAACAAAAAAATTTTGAAGTCAAAATTCGAAAAAAAAAATATGTTTGCCGACAAAGATCGAGTGGTCGGCAAAAACCCCGGACTTTGCCGACAAGACAACGGCCGGGCCGGCAAACCCGCTTTCGCCGACAACTTGGGGAGGCTGTCGGCAAACTTTGCCGACAGCCCTACGGGCGTGGGTCGTCGGCGAAGCAAACGGCGACGACGCCGTTTGGTCGAGCGGCCCGCTCGCCGACATGCCTTGGTTTGCCGGATGACCTAGCTGTCGGAAAAAGAATCTTCGCCGACAGCTGAGTTCGCCGACAGCCCTTGGGTCCGGGCTGTCGGCGAGTTGAGTCTGCCGACAGCGGTCTTCGGCTGTCGGCAAACAGCTGGTTCGCCGACAGCCCAGATCCTGGCTGTCGGCAAACCCCTGGGCTGTCGACGAACAGCCGGATTCCTGTAGTGAATGGAGCAGATAATATATAGAAAGCACAGAGAAGTTTACCATGTCACTTGTATTGGAACTATTTTTCTCTTTGTTTTTATAACAGATATATAAAGAATGACTTCACTAGAACTCTGTCATTATCTTCAACCAGCTGCTCTGTTTTATTTATATTAGTTATAACAAAGCTCCAATGTACTTTTTTTTTGCGGGGTTAAGAGAGCTTATATTAGCTAGAGAAAATATTACAATCAGCAGCGATGAGATTCAACACGCACGCAGGCGCTTGCTCTCGCCAAATAGCAGTATGAGCGTTTCGTCTAGCTAATTGAGCTAATTCATGAGCAACTCTATTGGCATCTCTCTTAACCTTCTGGACCTTCCATTCCACCAACGATTGTAGATGTTCCTTGGCTTCCATCACCTGGCTTCTAAGCTCCGACATATCTACAACCGAGCTATTCAAAGCTGCAACAATTCGTGCATAGCCACCATTCCAACTCCTGCTTCGCCGGACTGCTCCAAGTAAGAGCCATCCACGTTGATCTTCATCCAGCCTTCCGGAGGAGCCTCCCAATGTGGGCGTTGCTTCGGAAATTCAGTACTAACCGGTGCACTCAGCCAACACTTGCTTTTGCCCTTTATATCATCTTGTCGTATCTGAAATAGGGAGTCACGCAAATTCTTCAAAAAGAACACAGATTCAGTTACACTTGATGGACCGGATTCATGAGTTATGTTGTTGTGTATCATCCATGTCCTCCAGAAAATCATAGTAACTAATTCTCCTTGTTCATGCGTGCATCTATCCAAAAGAAGTAGAAACCAATCAGGGCCTGTTTTGCAGAAATACTTTTCATTGGGTATAGGCCAATGCTCACATATAGCTTGTCGAAGGTTCTTTGCTTGGGTACAGTCAACTACAGCATGGAAGCTGTCCTCTACTGCATTACCACATAAGGAGCATTGGCTGTCAGATTCCAAATTTCTGATAAACTTGTTTTGTTTTGTCGGTAGGACATCCTTGCTAAGTTTCCAAGCGAAGACACGAATCTTTGGTGGTACCGCTGAGTTCCAAATTCTTTTCCATAACGATCTATCACCAGTTGGGGCAGTACTGGAAGCCACTGCAAATTGGCTCTGTTGAATGTCTAAACCCAACCGATAAGCACTCTTGACTGAAAACATTCCAGATTTCTCCAAGTGCCAAGCTAAGACGTAATCCACCCTTCTGCTAGGAAGTTTAATTCTCGCAATGGCATCTGCATCAGGTGGATTGAACACTGCTAAAATTCTGTTATAATCCCAATCACTTCCATCCGAGTTCAGTAGCTCTGTACTTTGCTACAACAAGGACCACACAGCTCTCTTTTCTTGGTAAGTGACGACCCTGTGGTGGAAGCATGTGTTGAAATCAAGAACAGCAGAGCTTGGAAGTTGGAGAAATAAAAGCCAGAGGTAGAGGCCAGCGAAGAATTCTGGTCATCAGAACAGAATGCATAGATGGGAGCTCCTCAAAGAGGTGGTGAACTAATTTTTATGCTTCTTAGGGTCAGAAGAAATGTGTCAACCGTTCACTCCTTTTTACGCTCGGCTAGTATCAATTTTTTCCCGAACAACTGCTTCAAAGAAGTCAGACATCAGAGCTGTTTAGTGCCATGACCTTCCTCTCTCTGATCCAATGTAATGGTGTAGAAACTGAGATTTTGCATTGATCCCAGGAGAAGACAATAGTTAAGCAGAGGCAGATGAAAGGCATATAGAGTGGTGCGATCACAGCACGGAAATATTGACTGAACTGGACTTTCCATCTGCAGCATTTCAGAATGTGCCTTGCTGCCTATATCAGTCAATTCCAGTGATTTGGGATATTCTCATTTCTTGAATTTTTTTTCTCGGTGCCACCCATTTTTGTTCATTTGAACTCGTGTTCCAAGCGTCTGCTACCCATGCTCACACTACATTTTTCAACAAACTATTAGTGTCAAATGGAAGCGACCTCATGGGGGAAAGAACGAGGGAGAGGGTAATAGGGCCCTGAAAATGGAGAGGCAAGAAGAGATGGCTTGTCGTTGATGGAGTTATATAGGTTGCTAGTTCATAGATGCAAACATATGCAGCGTACATTATCTATTGCGGGAGAGATTATATTAACGCTCGTTATATCATGTTGGCTTGTGATTGATGGAGATATAAAGGCAAGAATAAATTGCTATTTATGTTGGCTATACTGTGTCAGCTACTGTTTTTGTCTGCACTGAAATGGTTAAAGCAGGTTCAAGTAAACTACAGAAGCAGTGAAAATACAAGGTGTACAGAAATAATTTCAACATCCCAAATTGAAGTCATGGTTGGTCAGACTCTAATGGGTCATAGCATGTACGCATGTGTTCAAAAGTCAAACGAATTAATCAAACCAGAAGCCCCTCACTCGGAAGTCTTCTCGCATCAGTCCCTCCCAATGCAGCGATGCAAGAGTTGATCAAACCTCACGGCTGCATGTGTGCAGTGCTGCATGCAAGAGAATATGTGGCTAGCAGAGCACCTCTGCTACGAGGTTACCAGTACCCCATGTAAATCCGAGTTCACCAGTGTGTCATGAGTATCGGCAAGGCGAAGCACAAGATCTGAGGCTACTGTTGGGCATCCGACAACGGAGGAGTCGAACACCGTTAACAAGGAGTGAGTCGTTTCCATAGATGGTTTTTGGAGGCTACATAAATGAAGATAACGAAGATGTGAATGTCAGTTCGGCGGGGTATATAACGCCTGAACCCGTTGTACATGTTCTGTAACGAATTGAACCTGATTTCCATTTCTGAATAAAATTGCCTTCGTCTATTCCCCATTCCCCTGCTCTGCTCCTCCCCATCGCCATTTCAATTCCAGTTATATCTCGATTCATCTTGGATCTTGACACATAGTCCACAAACTGCATAAAGTCACAAAAGCACATAGCCACAGTGTGCCCAAATGATTTAGTTTCTATTTCCTCTCAATAAAATGCAGCTAATCAAATGCAGCAGATGAACTAATTTGGCAGTATACTTCAAATGCAACTTCTCACAGTCTCTGTATAAAATAATCAATTTTAGAGAAGTGCAAAGTGTCCATGTACCTGCAGTTTGGGCTTTAAAAAATTCCTCCTAGAGTTCATTACTTTTTATGGTTGGTCATGAAAAATAGAGTTTTGACTAGAGACAATTTGGCAAAAAGGCAAAAAGTAGAAGATGATAGATGCTTATTTTGTGCAGAGAAAGAGTCCTTACATCACTTGTGCTTTGATTGTGTGGTAGCTAGGAGATGCTGGACTATTTTTTCTAGTTATTTCAATTGTGAAGTAGGTAGAGATTTTGTCAATCTTGGTACTTTCTGGTTAAGTAATAAGAAATTATGTGTTTTGAATATGGTTTCTTCGGCTATTTGTTGGAGTATTTGGAAGCGAAGGAATGAAATGTGTTTCCAGCGCACTGGTTGGATGGGCATGGAAATGCTCTTGTGCAGGATAGCTGGACTACTTCAAAGCTGGGTAATTTTGTGCCCTATCGACAAGAAAGAGATGCTGGAAGGGTGTATATCCAAGCTCAGAAAAGCTGCAAGAGAAGTCTTATGGCTGCCTTTTGGGGAGCCGGGGGCGAGGTGAAGGAGAAACTGAGCAATCCTGATGCTGGTCGTGCTGATGAAGACAAGGCGCTGCTACTGAAGCCAAACGGCCTGAAGTGGTGGTGTGACCTGGAAGTTGAACTAAACTGAAGACAAATCCCGATGAAGAAGTTCCAGAGAGATGGTGATTGGTGTTGCGTCTGGCGATAATGCCAGCCAAATGGTTATTTTCTTTCTGTATGAGTGAGTGTAGACATTGTTGGTCATTTTGTTCCCCCTAGGTGGGTGTATCTGGGTGGGTGAGGAAACTGGAGGTGTGTTATGGTCATTTGCGTAATTGAAAAGGCCGGGGTGAGGAAACCTTAAACTGGAGCTGTGTCGAGTGCACTAGTAGATTATTACTAATTAATCTTCATTTGTCCTCTACTGATTGTTGTTTAGTTTGTGGCTTTTCCATGATTGATCCCATAGATAACTAAGCCGTACATTGAACCGATAAATACAGGCCAAACTTTGGCAGTGGATGGTGCAACTAGGATCTTCCTCCTTGGTAGTTTGTCCAAGCTGTTCGTTTCCTTTCACCATTCCGGATGACACTGCAGCATCCTTTTTTCGATAAAGGATAATCAAATCCGGCCTCTACATCCAGAGATATACACAGGCAATTATTACAAAAAGAGAAAGAAAAAACAAAAGAGAGAAAAGTCATAGTCTTATATATAGACCAGGACATTACAACAAAAAATAAATGTTTCGACCCTCTATTTTATCAATGAGAGGGTGTCCTTGGCTTGCTCTCGACGCCGCAGCTGGGTCCCAAATGCCGTATTGCACGGTATGGTTAGGAGCAGGTGTGCTTATCTTGATGCCTTCAAGAAGGTAAATGACGTCCGCAGACGTCATTATCAACCAAAGGATACTTAGAACGTTATCCTGATCTGTAGGACACCGTAGCCTTCCTGTCATTCTCAGTGGAGGTGAACCAACACCACTTCTATCCATGTTCTCGGTGCCACCCATTCACACGACAGAAGAAGAAGGCCATGGTAGCCATGTCCAAGTCATCTGTGCTGGTTGGGAGATGGAGACGATTGGAGGCCAGCGGTTGCTGGTTTGGAATGCTGATATTCTGTAGTCTGGGAGAGCACAAGGGCCTGCCCTCCGTTTTATGCTCTAGTCTAAGGTGGCCCTGGTTGGGAACTGCTGTTAGCAGAATATAGTATTATGCATCTGGATACCAGGACACGAGAATTATAGCTTTATATCAAGAGTTCTTTTACAATGCTAAATTGCCTCTACAAAATGTTATTTTTGTTACTAAAAGGTATTTTAGTCTTTGCATAAACTCAAGCTAACCGCACCTGGCCCAACCCGATCCCGATCCCGACTCCCGCATGGGTCTCGCATCGCACGTCTCGCACCCACCTTGGGTGGGATTGGAGGAGTGGCCGTGTACGGATGGACCTCGCCAATGCCGCCGCCGCCGCCCTGCACCGTCTTCCTCGACAATCGAGCCGCCGCAGCCCTCTCCCTGGTCTCCGTCTCCGTCGTCCTCGCCATAGCCACCGCCGCCGCCCCTCGCCTGCCCTGCGCCGTTGCCAGTCGTACGTACAGGTACAGGAAAAAATGTTCGCACGCACAGATACAGGAAAAAATGTTGTACGTACAGGTGTAGGAAAATCGTTCGTACGTACAGAATGGAACAAGTACGAACGTGGGACCTTGCTAATTTTTTCATTAATAAAGTTACTATTTTACCCTTGATTAAAAAATAAACTACAAAAACACAATTACTCCCCTTTATTTGGAATCGCCTCCCACTCGTTTCGGAGGTGATGGGAGGCAATTTAGCACCTATGGCCCACCAATCATAAACACATCAATCACCTCCCATTGCCTCTCCCCTTTTGCCTCTCATTGCCTTTACCCTTTCTGACCGTCGGATCGGTCCCTGTGAGCCATCTAAATTCCCCACAATCATTGTAAAAAAAATTCTTATATCAACACCTAATTTGCTGATCATCTGGATAATGGGATGAACGCACAATGGTTAAAGAGAACAGATTCTTTTATTTGATAGTGTAACCTTTGCATTTATGTAGTTACCTGAAAGCAGGTTTTCACTTTGTTGCATCTGATTCACCATACACCAAACACACCTCTGTTGCGTCTGATAAACACGATGGACCAACAAAAAGTCAGCTTGCATCTTCCGGCATCAATTTTTATATTCTAGTGTCCATCAATTATTTTCCATCGCTATCGCACTAGCATTATTTTCTTGGAGCCACTCGTTTCTGTAGACAAGCACATTTGCTCTACTGTTCCCTCAATGGTTTCAGTATTCTCACGGTGGCTATTATAAATTTGTATTTACATCTGGGCAATACAGTTCTTGAACTGCACCATAGGTTATACCGTTATATACTAGCATTGGCTGGCCTGCTATGATGTCCTCGGCCAAATTAGGAACAATAAATCATAGCTCTATAAGAGATTGCAGAAAAGTCTAAAAAATAATGTCTAGAGAGAACAGATTGATTCTGTTAATTCGACAGTGTAGCCTTTAGCATTTATATGGCAGGGGCAGATGAGGTTTTTCTAAGAAAAAGAGCTTGACATCTGGTTAAGGCAAATCCAGCATAAGCTATAACGAAAAGTTTGGATTTTTACTGAGCTGCCTCTGAGACACTATACACCAAGCTGACCTGTAGTTTCCAGCTAACCCAATGCAGCAAGAGAACGTCGGCCTGTATCTTATGGGCTCAGTCTTGATGTTCTGGTGTTGGTCAGTTTTTTTGATCATCGCGATCACTCTAACATTATATTCTTTTCTCGGTGCCACCCATTTCTGTTCACAATCACAGGTGCACTAGTGCTCCCTGCATGCTAACCCATTCTCTCCCTGCAGTCTTCTGCTCATTGACACAAGTAATAAGAACCTAATGGAAGAAATAAACAATTGGACAGAGGGAGGGAATTACTTAAAACTGTTGGCAGAGAACGCTGGTGAGTACTGACCATCTTTCAATGGATCCAATATATATATATATATATATATATATATATATGGGACTGAATAATAATCAGTCCCCGAGTCCAATCACCGAGCCCAACTCAGCGAGCCCGACCGCCCGTCCCTCCCCATCCCCCACGCGCGCTCTCCTTCCCTCCGTGTCGGAATCACCGAGCCCGCCTGCCCGTCACGCGCCCGCCCCCAACCTCCGTGTCGGAATCACCGTCCCAAATCCCCGCCGCCACCCCGCGCCCCCACGATCTCTCCTCAGCTCCCGGCGGTTGCCGACCATGGCGGTTTCCACCTTCCCCTCCCGGCGGTTGCTACTCGAGGAGCTGTTTTCCCGATCTGGAGCTCACCTTTTCAGTTTCTACCGAAGCTCCCTGCGAGAAATCCCGCCACTGCCAACCCGTGTTTTCCGGTGCCGCTAAATCTTCTCCGGCGCCGCCACTCTCTCACACCGAACACTGCTCGTCGTCCAGGCACAGGGCTGCGACCTCGACGTGCGTGGAAACTGCGTCGGGAGGCCGCGACGGGAGGCCGCGCCTGACGGTCGACCGCCCTGTCCTCACAGGGGCCTGCGACGGGAGGCCGCGACGCCGGCAGCGCTCCGGCCGCGCTTTGTTCCGCAACAGGAGGCCGCGCTCTGGCCAGCCCCTCGATTCCATCCGTCCAATTGGCTAGGTGATCCCCAACTCAATCCTCTCCAGTCCTCTCCGTCTCAGACCTCTTCTATGGATTTCGTTGTGCAGCTCTCCGTCTCATACATCTTTTATGGATTTCTTGGTGCTTCTCTGCAGCTTCCATTGTGGAGCAATCTGATTGCTATTCAGGATCAATTATATGAACGCTAATTAGACAGGGAACAATTCTGCTCAAGGAGGTCAGTTCTGATTTTACTGGGCCAGTTTTGTTTCACTGACTAGTATACATTAACAGAATCAACTTCTTGCAATTCGTAATATGCAGATCATTTATATAAATACTGTTTCCCATGTTTACTTGCCCCTTGGGCTGCAGTGCGGCTTCAGACGCGATCTCATCCGCCCTTCTCCAGCGTCCCGGACCACCGAGGCGTGGCCTAGTACTGTGCGGGAGCAGACACATCGCGCCACCAGTTTGGATGGAGCCACCCGGTCCCCCAGGTATGATTCTTGACTGCAATTACATTTTATTCTGCAAATTCTAAATATGAAGAACCATAAACATATCTTTCAATAGCACAGAAAAAGCCTCATTAATCACATAAAAATTTAAGCCAATTGATATGTACAGTGCCTGCAATGCATGTGGGATCTCAAATATATTTGAATGGTCTGTTCGTTGATGCTTAGAATATTTATGTTTTGTCTAGTAAAGATCTTTACTTGTTTTATTTTGTTTGAACAAACGCATCAGTTAGTATCCTTTCCCATGTAATGTCAGCTGGTTATATTTTTAATCATTATCAAAATGCAATTTCAACCAACAAGCTAGAAATAGGAAGAGACTGAAACATTTGTGATTAACACATATGTGAACTTAAGTGTATAAAAATGTTTGTTGTACTGGTTTCTTAATGGTCACCCTTAGATGTTGGCATGATGGAGTCAGTTTTGCATTCTCTTCTTGCCTTTCATATTACATGTGTATGTTTTTACTTGTCTCGTTGTTTCAGTTTCATAAGGCAACTGTATGTTTCTTGCTTTTTCAGCCAATGACCACGCCGGAGAAGGTCCTGGTTCCTCATCAAAAAGGTGCTTTGTCTCATAATCTTATTTCGTTGTTCTTTGATCCTTTTTATTCATTAAAATTGACTTAGCAGCTGTACATACATTTTCCTCTGCTTAGACATTTAAAGTTTTTGCTGTACAGTATACAAATGCACTATTCTTAATACTTTCTGAATCAATGACTACAGATATCGGATGGAACTAGTTGATAAGATGCCTGACAACCCTAAACGGATTGTTTTTGAGAGCACTCAACAGCGGTCAGCACATTTCTTTTTCATATTTTAGTGCGCCCTTTCCATGCGTTGTTAGTGCCTTTCTCATAAATATTATCATTATTGGCCATTTAGGTACGAGATCCCTTTGCGTCAAGACGGGGGTTTACCCTCCTCACATGGTACATCTTCTGTATTAGCTCCACGTTCCACATGTTCTTAGGGGGGATGGCTGTACTATAAATTCTCTTTCATTTTCCATTCATTCTGAAATTGAATAGACAAACTTAGATCTGATGCACGGGCATATAATTAGATAACACTTAATCTGATCCATTGAGACATAACTAGATAATTATTATTTACACTTGATTTTTAAATTTCTCTATTCTAAATTTACAATATTATCTAAATCCAGTTTGGCTTATCAATTTCTTTAATTAATACTTCTCATTTTGTTGTGGAACCTCACAGTTTTTTAATCTTTCAAATCGTCTAACAATCCCACTACCTATAATTCCATCAATGTTGTTTAATCCTTTTCCATGTTTTTTGCTTCCGGTATACAGACGGAAGGCGTCCCCCGTCTATGCACCCTGCAGCAGCACATACTTACCGGGACCAATCTCACAGGAGGTACTGTTTCTAGCACAACCATGCTTACCAAATTTCACATCTGACACAATATTGTGAGGCATGTCAGTTTAGTCCTGCAATTTCTATCTTGTATGTATCAATACTCATGCTTTCATATGATTCCCAAAGTTCACGGATCTTTTTTTCATATATGTTATTAGGACTCATGCTGCTCAGCGTACTGTGGATAAACCGCCAAATAACCTGAAAAGGGTTGTTTTTGAGAGCACGCAGGAGAGGTCCATAGTGTTTCCATTCTCGTTAATTTCTCATTATTGTTAATTGTTAGAATTTTCACGTATTTTTTTTGGCCCTTTTCTAGGTTCGAGCATCGGATTCGTCCAGATAATGAGTCACCCTCTGCACCTAGTAACTTTAGTGACGATGATGACTTCATGCCTCGTCCATCTAGACGGATTCACACATCCACGGATGCTGGTCCGAGGAAGTCTAGGCAACCACGAACACGAATGACGGCCGGTGAATGTTCAGAGGTGAATCTCTAATTACCTTTATCTCCCTTGCTTTTGACTGCCTCTGCACATTTTTTTTTGCTGACTACACTACCCCTGCAGTACCTTTTCATTCCCGCATCCTTTTCCCTTTTTTGTTAATTTTTTCAATATGTCATATCGTCTACCCTTCATTTATGCAGCGCATCCTACACCTCTAAGTTTCTATTATTTTTGTATCTATTCACAATAGTATTATATCTAACCTTCTTGATGTTTTTTTCTAGGCAAGACAAAGGAATCATAGAGATACAAGCCGTTCTTCCACTGTACATGTACGGTGTAATGCTTCAGACGTTAGATGCACTGCTGCTATGTTGTCTGATGACCAACATGATGCTATTGAAGCGGATGGGTTCGGCCACTTTCGAGAATGAAGATTGATGCTATAGAGAACAAGCAGCAGCTATCCTGGCTGTTGGACTGTACCGACCCCGATACAATGGTCATTAACATTGGCCCGGGCAAGGTTCTCCCCATCACTCCATGGATAATTAGCATTGTGCTTGGATTGCCTATCGGTGGTCAAAATTTGAAGATTTACTCACGAAGCGAAGGTGTTACGCTTCGTCAGCAGTTCATCCGTTCTCTACAACAAAGTCTGAATGAAAACCAAAACATTCATATAACAAACTTGCAACAAGAGCTCTTACATGGACATGTGAACCCCTTGATGAAGAGATGCTTCTTCATGATTCTCTTGAACAGGCTTCTACTTCCCAGCAGCAGCAGCACCTTTGGTTCACTAGACATCAAGAGGGTTATGGATTATGAATTTTTCAGTGATATTGACTGGTCCCAGTTGTTTTCAATGATCTCCAGCTTGCTGTGCGCTCATGGCACAATCGGGACAAAATCAACTCACTCAAAGCATCCATGGCTGTACCATCTTCTTGCTTGTGAGTATTCTCATCCCTATCAATATTTAAATCATTTAGCTATTTGTGCTGCTGTAATTTTCGTGATGTCTTAATGCCTTGTCAATTACTAATACTGATGTTTTCCTTGGTCTTGTATGAAAGCTTCTTCTAATAAAATAAGTTACTGCCATAACATAATTACTATTTTGTCCTTCCACTTATCTTTATGATCCCCCGCACAACATCTTATACACTGTATGATTTAATCTAACTCATTACTATGACTTCTTATTCATGTTACTTTGCTTATGTGCTAAGTCTTTCATTTCAAATTGCCCCTATTAACTTTTAGGCCTTATAAATTTGTAAACATTTTTTAATGAACAGATCTACTATCTCGACAACATTGACCACCCCTTGTCCCCGGTAGACCGGATTTCTACTCCACGCATCACTTTTTATGATGATGCTCTCATTCATCGTTTAATAGAGGTTGATACCACTATACCAATTCAAGGCGCAATTACTTTTGGATCCCAACCTGTGAGTCAGCTATGCCCTTTGTTATATTGTCCCTTTTGCATTTCAACCTCATTACTGAGGATGTTATTGTTGCTTATTTTCCTTTATATCATACAGCTCAAGAGCTGGGATACGACCTGCTACGCTACTGCAGATGTCAGTGGTGTTATCTTACAACAAACAAATCATTCTATCCCACGTATGCCCCACTGTCACATCCCACGTCTACAGGATTTGTTGTCTCAGCCGATAGATGGTCTTACTGGACTGCGTAAATCAGAGTCCAGAGCTTCTTTACCCAGTTCGATGATACCCTGTCTCTGAGTACTAGGTCCATTCAGCAATCCCTGCGAAACATCATGAGAGCCCATGCTAATCTAGCTGATCAATTCCGTCCCTTTTTACAAGCTATCGGTTCACCACAATCCGAGCTTCAGGATACGGTATCTCGAACATAAGGTCGCTTGAACAATCCTTGGGAAACATTGCGACATCCCATGTTAAGCTAGGTGACCAAATCTGTGCTACCTTACATACACTAGGCTCAATACAATCCAGGGACACTAACAATCCAGCTGGCACTTCTACGGCACCGCACAGACGCCCTGATCATGTTCATCGTCAATCTGTCCACCGTACGCCGTCGTCGTTTCCAGGCAAGCTCTTGCTTTACTCGATAACCACGTTATCTCACCATGCGTCTTATTCATATGTATCAGATACACTGACTCATTGTTTTCAATTTGTGCCCAGGTTATGAGATATCTTCTCATGGTAGCTTTGTTTCTGCTTCTACTTTACTTCCCAACCTGATTATTGACCAAGCAGCTGCTAGCAACAACACCCCAGGTAATGTGAAGTCTTGTTGCTTCATGACTCAAATCCTCAACATGTGACATATCGTTTTTTCGCTTGTAGGTCCAAGTTCAGTTCAGTCCGCTCCACCTACAGGCCCATTTGGCTCCCCTGTTCACGGTGTAGTTTTACCCCAACATATTGGAACATCGACTGAACCCATTTGCACCTCAGGTATGCCGACGTCCTCATCTTTTTTCCATTTATTTCTTTACTACAAACTGAATTCATAAAGATTATCTCCATTTCGTGCACACAGGTTCTTTCACTCACACTATAGATCATACTGTATATGCTCCTACTTCGGTTGTGTCCCCTATAATGGATCCAGTACGAAACATCACCTCAGTCCATGGACAATCATCGTATCTTGTGAACAGCCATACAGATGTGAGCCCATCTAAGGTTCTGTTCATTCCTATTCCACCCATCTCTTTTAATCATCACATCAATGCATTTTTAAATCACCTATAGTTTCCCGAGTTCTAATTTTCGGTTGATCCTATCCCTTACTATATTTATGATTTTAAGCATAGCAACATTTACACATGTAAGTGCACCCGTTTAGTCGATGACATTAGTTTTTTATATATGCTTCCTTTTTTGGTACTATACTGTATGCTGCCACATAAATCTGTACTTTTTAACTCATTTATTTTCTCAATCAACTGAAAAGTATTTCCATTCGTATTGTACTTACCACATATTGCTTTTCATTTATATGTCAGCATATATACATCTTATCTTATCTGATTTTAAATTTAAAACCTAATTTTTAAATAGTTTTCTATTGCTTATCTTTCAGCTTTCAATTATATGCATACTGTACTTTATTTCATTTCCATTTTTTAATTCAGATACACATTTACGCCTCCATGCTAATTTCATTGTTTACCCATCATTTGATCCCAAACCTGCACTTTTACTTCTTTGATATTTTACGGCTATTCTTTTGTTTTCTTTCAAGCTTTAAATTATATCAAAAAAGCATCCCCACCTTTTAAACCCACAGGAACCCGCACCAGTTGAAGCTAACACTGCCTCATTTGGCTCCCACTTTTCATCACGTGACCACATATCTCCTTCTGGTCATAATGGTCCCAAACAACATGGAGAATGTAGTCCCACCACAATCGGAAAAGACATGAGATCTGCATTCAACTGGCCAGAGCTAGATCACATTCCCACGTTCAAGTTCCGCGGAAAGCGACTAACCAAGAAACCATCAAAGTTTTATTCACCCTTCAAACATGGCATTATCTCTCGTCCTCCGCCTGATTTAGATTCTGCACTGCGGATGCATGCCTTTCTTTGTTCAGACCAGCCTTCACTGAAAAGGTACCTTCTGGATTCATTTCTAAATCGCCATACTCCTTCTATTTCCTGAGACTGCTTATTCTATTTCATATAGGAAAACTTTGATGCACTTTGGGTCAAGTTCTTTGACTGGACATCATATTGCTCTTTCATTCGCCGTTGGGAACTTCATAGATTCTGCGTTCATGGATGGATTTATCAAATGTATTGCTGAAGATGACTTGCTTGTTCGTCCTGAATGCCATGGCTATCGAATATTCCTACGACCTCTTGTTGCGGTAAGCCCTATATTTTATAACTAACCATATTGCTTTTATTTTCTCATTCTAAAATTGATACTGTTCATCTCTTCTCTTTCAGGACATTCTTATGTCAGAGTCCTTCAGTTATGACAAACCTCACCCCCTGTGCAGTCCTGCCACTGTAGTAGAAACTATCAAGAGTTGCCTCCCAACAACCGACTTAAAAAAGGCAAAGCTGGTATGTGTAACACGTGTACTCTTTGTTTCGTAATGTTTTCATCTCTGTTACATTTTGATATAAACCTTTTTTCGTATTATCGTCTCGCAGCTTTTCCTTCCGGTCTTACATCTTCACCACTGGTCTGTATACTGTATCAATCTTATTCAATCCCGCGTCGATGTTCTAGACTCCATGGATTATTCTTCCAATAACCAACATTCATGGGATACATACCATTCAGCTATGTGCTGCACACTAATGCAACGCCTTAGTGCTGCTCTTTCTTTAGCTACCCCTCGGACTTTCCCCCCCTTTGCAAATTGGAGACCTGTACCTATCCAGCTTCCACTTCAAAGGGATTTAAACGACTCTGCCGTATTCTCCATGAAGTTCATTGAGTTCTACGACGGTGAGGGCCATGGTTCTTTGCGGACGACTATACATCCGGTATTTTTCATCTTCATTTTTCATATATTCATCATTTTGTTTAAACTGTACCTAATTCTTTTTCTTCCCTACAGGATCAGTCAATGGAGTTGAGGGCTGAGATGCTTCAGTATCTAGCATTCCATTCTGCCAATGGAGTGCACGCTCCCCCCGAGCTTCTTCAGTTCCAGACTCGAGAGTCTCAACCTGCCTTCCACCCTTCTTTTTATTAGTGCAAGGCACCCATGGAGTTTCATCGCAGTCTACGGATGTGTTAATTATGTCATTCATATATTAGTGGGATGGTTATTCATAGTTGATTTATCAAAGAACCACGTCAGGATGATAAGATAATTTGTTTAATATTTGGTTGCATATGCATGTCCCATGATTTCGTTCTTTATATTGGTATGGATTTGTGTGTCTCGGTCCACGTTTATTGCTTGGTTAAATCGATGTGTGATCTGCCCTCCTGTGTAATTTTCTATCCTTTTCCTTGTTCCACGATATGAAACTGGAGGTTGATTAGCTTACTACTTTGCAAGATATATACACTGTCTCATCATTTACAGATTACTACAGCCAAATAAGCTATATCTTAGAGGTATGTAACAGGTTTCTACATATTATAGTCCACACATGCTACAGCCAAATCAGAATTCATAAAAATGTTTTCTTGCTTTTCAGATTATAGTCCATCTGGATCGCGCAGGCTGGGGCCGGGAAGGTGTACGCCATCGAGGCGACTATTTGAAGGTACATCATCCAAATTTATCTTCTAGTTCTTGATTGTGGTATTGGAATGTAAAATTCAGGTTGTTTCAGCTTATGAATGACTTGGATTTTGTTATTATGGTATTTTATATGTCTCTTTAAGTATAATAATGTCCTCGGTTGCACCTTCTTAAGTAATTACAGTCCTCAACTTAGAGAAACAATGGTCCTTTGTACCTGTAGCAGTATTTTGGATGATCTTTTGCTTACAAAGTTGTGCAGCATACATTTATCTCAACTGAAAAATCTGAACTCTATTAATTTATCCTACACATTGAAGCAAACCCAATATTGTCTATGTTTAAGTCTTGTATACTTCCAGTGGCTAGTTCTGCACTTGCTCGAGGGAATCAGTTTATTCTTTTCTGGAAATCAGCTTGCAACAGTTTTTGAATGACTAAGCTTATGTGTTTCATGTTCCTGTTCCACACACTTAAATGCACAACTGTTTTATGCTGCTGCAGTCCTCAATATGGAACAATCTTCATCCAAACCAAGTTATCGGTCAACCTGTAGCTATCAAGGAATGCTTGACTGCTACTGTTCATGAGAACAGAGAAGTCTGAGGACAAGTTGCATTGCCAATCAGGTTGGATGCTAGATTATCAGCAATGGCTGGATGGTTTAATGTTCACTTTCGAGTATGTCAAACTAAACTGCAACACTCCAAATATTATGACTGAACTACATTTAGGCTTTACTTAAGCAATTGCTTCCTGTGTTTATATTATTTCCAGGGTAGTGCTCGAAACCCTGGCGTGGAGGAAATTGAATTAGGTACAGCGCCGGATTAGCATGGTGGAACTCATTGGGCTCAGCAGGTTGGTTTCCTGGGCTTATACTGCTTATACTATAGTGCTTCCTTGTCATTCCTAGAATCTGCTACAGTAGCCTGTAGTATCATATATGATGATATGATTTTCAATTTTTCATTACTCAATAAATTTAGCATTACAATAGGTACGCACCACACATTGGTGCTATAGAAAATATTCAGAATCTTTCACAAAGGTTCATCCTAATCCTAGTCTTGCTTGTTGCCTCTTCACCTTCCTCCTCTACGTCATCTTTAGTTATTTCCGCCTTTGTTGACCCATTCTTTGCCAATAGTGGTGGTAACTTTCCGTCCACCAAGCATAGCTGCTCATAATCCCATTCTGCCTGCAATTTGAATGGATCCCAGACCGGGATTTCTGCTTTTTCCTTTTTGATAATAAACTATATTAGTTTCCTTATCACAAAACTCCTGAATTTAGCACAAAATTATGAATTGAATCAATATATTACCTTTTCATCCTTTCCCTTCTCGTTGTCATTTCCACTATACCTTTTCTCCTCAACTATTCCCTCGGTAGATGCCTTCTTTGTTCTCTCCATATCAACTTGTCTACCTGCTGACACCAATAAATTCTTGCTCATTTGCATTCCTTTTATAAATGCTCCCTCGCCCTTGCCCTTATCTTTTCCTTGGCATGCGCATGCAAAGTCGTACACGACCAAGCCTCCTTCCTCCTTCACCTTTCATCTCACAAGCGAGCAAGCCACCTTTCTATTTTAATATTGACCAACCCACACATGCAAAGTCCTACACGACCAAGCCTGTTTTATTCTTCACCTTTCATCACTTTCATCTCACAAACGAGCAAGCCACCTTTCTATCTTTATAGACCACACACTACCATTTGACCAACTCACACATGCAAAGTCCTACACGACCACTTCTTCACCTTTCACTATCAACTCCTACGACCAAGCATCTTCTTTCATCTTTGCATGCAAATCCATAACTCTAATCTATTTGTAGTCCCCCCCTTTCCTTTATTTTGGTATTGTCTTCCTTTCAACCGTATCTTCTTTCATTTCATCCACGATTTCACCATGCCTAAGCCTCCCGGTTTGTCTGCATACGAGGTCATAGAATACTATCAAAATCGTGATGTTCTATATGAACGTAGAACTGAGGATGAAACCTCTGCCAATTACACTAGGCGGATCCACCCCAGTCCACTTATTCCAACACCTAAATCCCATGCTAATCCTCCACGCAACGTGCCACATAATACTCCTCAGGTCCCTCCTACAACAAAATCTTCTTACCCCACCACAATCGAAAACTCACCTTTAGCACCGAGAAGGATCGAGCACAATCCTTACGGTGACAGTATTCATGAAGATCCTCTTTCGCCTGAACTGTCCGATCCTTACGGCGATAGTCCTCTTGAAGAACCTCTAACCCCCGAACTATCGCCGCCATCTTCTGGCACCGAAGAGGAAGGAGAAGGCTCCAATGAAGTTCAAGGTCCACCTGTCATTGCTTCACGTGAAGATGCAGGCGACTCATCTACACCGAAGGCCAAGAAGAAGCTCATTTTTTAGTCCTCATGTTCTTTGTTCTTGATTGCTTTCTTTTACCACAACAATTTTTGTGATCTCAATATTTCTTTACATCACTTATGTATATTTCTTTTTGGTCACTTCTCATTCGTGTAAATAAAGCACCGGGATAAAATTTTTAAGTTGGACCCGTGGTGTGTATATATGCTACTAAACAATATAAATGAAAATCAACTAAAACAACACAAATGTGTAAAAAACGAATACTTTCATATTATTTATTTTCACCATTACAAATTACAAAGGGACGTAATATGCCTCTAATAGCAAACTACGACACGATTATTCCTGAATATTCCCCTTTTGTTTTCTGTCCATCTTCTTTCCTCACTTCAATTCCTGCGTTTACAAGATAATTTTAATACAAGATAACAAAAATCCAATATATACATGTCTCACCTTTGAACCATTGTCTTCATCTTCCTTATCTTCAAACCGTGCTAATGAATTCATTTTCTCAAGTGCTGCCTTGCATTTCCTATACTTGTTTTCAGACTCAGCTGCTTCTCGCACGAGTATTATTGCTTTTTTCATGAGTTTTTCTGCACGGGAGTTTTGGCTGCATTCACTCCCATCATAACCCCCTTTCTCTTTTCCTTCTCTTCCTGACATGCTCCCTTCTTTTTCTATTATCGATGTGTCTATGAATATATAGGTATATATATACTTATTTGGTGGTCATGCAGCCACACAACTCTAGGTCTACAATTTGCTCCGCAATGTAGCCACACAGCTTTTTAAAACTAGTGATCCAAAAATGGGCATGCAGCCGCTCTCACCACAGCCGCGCAGGTCTAGGAAAACTAGTGGAGAGAAAGGGTCAATCTAGGTACAATTGGCTACGAGAAATGGTTTTTCCTATTTTTAAAACTAGTGGAGAGAAAGGGTCGACACATGTGGGTGGCATTCTAGCTTCTGCATGTCGCACCTAATGGTGATAAATGGCCAAGTGTCAAGCAATATTCTAACCACAGCCGCACAGCACTATCGAGAAATGGTCTTCTTTTCTTTTCTAAACATATGGAGAGAAATGGTCAAGCAATGTATAAATGGCCGACAAATGTGGGTTGCACAGCAACCCGTGCATGGTCAAACTAATGGAATATAAATATTACCGGACTACCCCGCCTAGTACAAGATTAGTGTGGAGATCAATCCTTCTTCCAAATAGAGCGTGTGGCATTTTGATTTCCAGATAACGTTCTTAGAGTTTTACCTACCTCATTAGTATTAGTATAAGCCTACTATTAGTATGGCTCCACGAAGAAAGGGATTTTCCATGTCGGTGAAGCTTGATGGAACAGTCAAGGTAGAAGGATCCGTCACGGTGCGGATGGAGGTACAAGGTCCATCGTCGCAGAACCGGATGTAGGTGTCGTTTTTCCCCTTTTAGTTTTATCGCGTCATTATTTCACCAAAAGTCGTTTGTCGTTCATGCATTTTTATATTCCAATTGTATTTGTTATAGTTGTGACGATGGGGACAGAGAATGGTGTAAGGATTGGTGGAAGGAAATGGCGGATGCATACAAAGATGGCAAGGTTCGTTTTTAAAGTCCATAAATGTAATTTTGTATGGTGCAACTTGCCTCATTATATTTACATTCTACAAGGAACATGGTCAATTAGGTGTTGTCAACTCTAATGTGTTTAATACATGCAGGATCTGGACCTACCACATTCCAAGAAAAAAAATCCAGTATGGTTCCGAAAGATGCAGGCAGCTGCATCATATGGGATGCCGAGATATACCAAGGCAGAAAAAGAAGCTATTTCTGCCTTTTTTCCACCTGATGTCGAGATGCAAGAGGAAGATTGTTGGTACAATCGGGCTCTGGATGATGTGCATGATGATCACATGCGTGGAGGGTGTACAATATGTGGATTTCAACTCCATGTCCCAGCAAATTGTCCATCTCCATTGAAGCTACGGAGGGAGCTACAAGGAAAATTGGATGATTCTTGAAGATTACGTGCCAATTTGCATTGTTATTTTTTATTTACTTTCATAAATGAGAACTTGAAGTTCATTGTTCACACTTTTGTTTTTGTTTAATAAGAAATACTTATTCCGAAATATTTTTTTTCAGACCATTGATATATTTGTCCTTTGTTGTTAGTTTTTACTGTTTCCAGCTCTTTGCAAGTGTCATTATATATATTCTGATGAACTATTTCTTGCCTATGCAAAATTATATCAATATTTACGATGTTTAATATGTGTATATAGAAAATATGTTCCATGACGTACTTGTCTATATATTTTTGTAATTATTGATATTATTTTTATAAATATTTCAAGATGATTTGACTTGGCATTGTTGAGCCTTCGACAACCTTTTTGTGTGGATGTTCATGCTATGTGAACTACTTTGGAGTACTAGTGGTGAAAATATAGTATATAGATGACATATGAACGCCTGACTAATCCAAAGTCCCAAAGTCTCCAACTGATCTCGCCTCTCTGCACCTTTGCCACCCTTTTAGCGCACACCAACATCTTTGTGTGTGGTCCAAAGTCTCCAACTTATCTCGGCAACTTTACCACCCTTTTAGCGCATACCAAAATAAATCTTCAGGCCATCTTTTGTTTTCAGTTCTCGTTACCAATTTTCTCGCTGGCCAACATGCAAAGGAACATGTCAACACATGATGGTACGACAGCTCTTTGAATAGCCTTTCTATTTTTAGCTTAATCAACTCAATTCATGAAACCTACCAGACAAGACTGCCATGCATACACCAAATATAGGATGTAGGACAACACTTTACATAGCTCTCTCTATATATTTATAATTTTGCAATCGCGTGCTCCAGAAATGACTAAATCATAATCCAACATTTCTTCATGTGTATACCGATTTATCCTATATATAATTTACTAGTCCAACTAATACCACCTTCACGTTATCGAACTTAGAATGTCAAGGTACCAGAATCATTTAATCGAAATATGCTATTGTTCCTTTCTCCTACTCACTCCCCGCCTCCTCTTCACTCTCATACTCGTCGTCACTATCCCAGTATGCATACTTGTTTCCTGCGGTAATCTTCTGGCGCGTCTTAACTCTATTGTCCTCCTCATCGCGATCAGTACCCTGCTTCCAGCTCCCCTTCTTATTTTTCACGCCTGGTGGCCTCCCTCTCTTTTTGCTCTTCTTTTCTTCTAGCCTAATTCTGTTTTCTTCCTTGGAGAGGCACATTCATGAATTATGTGTCGCATACTTCCCACAAGCCTGGCACTTTCTTGTCCCCAATTTTTCGCCCTGTGCTCCAAGGGTTATTGCTGCCTTCTCTGCATCTGTCTTGTTCCTACCCTTAGGCTTTGCTTTTTCAGGAGGCACTAAACTTATCAATGTAGTTTCATCCTTCAATCAAACATTCAGATCATTCAGTATTTTCCAAAATTACCTTTACAGAAAGAACAAATGCACAAATCAACTAGTGTTCATCGTCCATCCATGTCCATGATTGCTTATTTACCTGCTCATGTTGAGCTGAGTCGTCTCTTGGCGCTGCTCCTGCCCTTTTCTTCCCTATGTCCTGACTGCAATCCAGTATGTGGCTTCCCTCAATTCTAAGCAATGTCCCAGATTCCTGCCACATTTTTTTCAGCACACGTAATAATCAATACAAAGCTAAATAATCTTGTGTTATGATTCTATTTTTCACCCCATTATCATGTCTTTGCTGCTACAGATTACCTTTCCGGTTGTTGTCTTCCCTTGCGTAGAACATCCTGCATGCTGCCCTTCATTTCCTACTGTTAAATCTGCCTGCACACATTTCTAAATATATGAGTCCATAATTAACATATACGGCTAAGTCTGTACATAATGAAATGAAATCATACCCGTGTCATCCTTGTTTCCTCACATCTTCCTTCCTCATCTGTTTCATCGCTCCTGCCATCTCCAGTATTGTCCTACATGCCATATTCATTTTAGATACCTCCTTAATTACTATACTTACAATAAAATAATTACAGACTTTTTTACCTGCGCCCTCGATTGATCCTGTCCCCTCCTAGCCTCTGGACCAATGTCCTTTGGAATATTATCCATCTCCTTCGTCACATCTTCTAAAACCTCGAGCAATCTTTTGTAACCAGTCTGAGACATGCTCCCTGACCTGACCGCCTTCATAGCTGGACCTATTAGTGTCTTTACTCTATAACTCTGGGTAGTTCCGTCCTCCCCGGTGAGTAGCCGGTCGTTTGTATCAAAGTTCACCACGCCCCTAGCGTTCCTTGTATAGCGCCTGCGGATGTAGTCATGTGGAATCTTGTCAACACCGACATGTATGAAGGCACGCACAAGGTGCACACAAAATAGTCCTGCATTTACAACAATATTTAGTTCCCTCAAATGCACACCAACATAATTTAATTAATCCTTTCATATGTCGTACACCTGCTCTCCACAATACCTGTGTGCTCCCACTCTCTGCACTCGCAGCTGTATGCTTCGTTGACTTTATCTGCCTTCACTTTGAACTTGTGTTGTCCCCAGCTTATCTCTTCTGTATTTTTCCGGTGACAAACTCTGTACCAATGTTCGCCTAGCTCTGGATCAGCCTCTATGTTGTATGATGAGCATTTGAACACCTTGTCTTCAAAGTTTCTGAACACTGCCCGTGAATAGACCCTTCCCAGCTGAACCACGAATCCCCAGTTGCTCTTGGTTAGTCTCTTGCTCTGCATCGCGACAAAACACAATCAAACCATTAGCATTTTTATAGTATTACTACCCTAATATCACAATACAAGCAATGTCTACATCCACGTTACCGTTGCACGGTATGTTTCAGTTCCCTCCTTCATTTTCTGTGCCTCCATGAATTCTAGTGTTCGCTTTGCAAACTTGTGCAGACAAGTCCGCTTCCCCACAAATCTCTTCTTCATCGCAGCATTACTGCTCTCACTTCGCTGTGTCGATGTCATCATCCCACAGTAATCACTTTTGAAAAAAGCTGGGATATACGTAGCTCGTTGCCGGTATAAGCTCTGCATTGTGGGATGTTCTTGCAGATCAAACTCTTTTATAAGTTCTCCCCATGCCCTCTCAAATTGTTCTGGACCAAGGGGATGGTTCAGCACCGACTTGAATTTTTCGCAGAACTTTCTTTTCTTAAAAAGCTCGTATAACTCATTCAGGTTAGGTATATGTTTGTTTACCACATGCCATCGACATATCCTATGGATGACACCAGGGAATTCTAGTCCTATGGCCACTTCCATTGCCTGATCCTGATCTGCCATAAATACAAGGATGATGATTATTATCTCATGACAGCACTTTATGATGATATTTGTCCAATTACGCAAGTTTCATTAAATTCATTAGAGAAGCTAGAACGCAAATAAAGTTCCCTCTATATCATAGTATTCACACAATCTTCAGTTAAAACTGTACGCATCATGGTGATAAATCAATTCAGATATACGAATAGAGAAGAACATGACAGTTCAAATAAGAGGTTCATGAGGCTTTTATTGTCCATGACATAACAACTACCTACTATCCTTCATGACTGATGTTTACACTAACAAAATGCACTATATGTCATTACGTAGGTTTCCTAATTACCACTAGATCATAGTTGCAATGCTAGGTTTCAGACAATAGAGATTCGGGAAATAAGGAATTGAATAAGATAACCGATAACAGTCTGTATGCCACTTTTTAAAATAAGATTCGTTTTACCTGTGAGAATACACTCTGTCCGGTGTCCTTCCATGCATGTCTTGAAAGCTTGAAATACCCACTGAAAAGTTTCTTTGGTTTCATCTCCTAACAGCGCGCATCCAAAATAAGTGTTCTGTAGGTGATGGTTTGATCCCACAAACAGAGCCAGCGGCTTATCATAGATATTCGTTTTGTGTGTCGTGTCAAATGTCACTACATCTCCAAAATCCTTGTATTCAGCCTGCATGCTGGCGTGGCTCCAGAACAAGCTATGAATTGCCCCTTCCTTATCGACTTTGACATACCATCGAAACTGTGAGTTTGCCGCAGTGCAGTCTTCAAAGAATTTCAAAAGTTTCGAAATGTCATTAGCATGTTCTTCCCTCACATTAGCTGCCCTCCTACAAAATTTGATATTATTAGTTGTATGCACTTGACGGTACCATTTTTTTGAATGCAATAGGATTGCTATGGACTTACCTGTTTGCAAAATCGCGTGTTGTCAGTGGAACATTCTGAACTCCCCCGTGCATTGCGCTAACATAGTTCTGTACACATGGCGGCGGGACATCCGCAGCATCAAGGTCGTCAACCACCCTAAGGAACACCTCATTCTTTTCCTTGTGTTCTCTCATATTAACTTTTTCTTGTGTCTTTTTAAGAAATGGATGGTTATGCATTAGATCCACTTGCTCAATCTCCACTGCTATTTCATTCTTGTTCTCATCATATATCCTTGTTAGCTTCATCTTGGACATGCAACTTGTCTTCTTGGTGGTATTGTTCCTAGTACGCAGGTCCTCATCTTTCTTAAAGTATTCATTCACCCCATTATTGCTGCACTTAATAATATATGAATATGGTTTAATGTTTGCGTAGGCCAAACCGAACCCAACCTTATCTGCGTATTCATTATAGAAAGCCCTGGCATCATCTCGGTTTCTGAATCTCATTCCAGGTTTAGGGATCAGGGCAGGATCAATGTCTTCTGCCTGCACAAAAAAATCTGCCATTAGATATTTTCATTTCCCAGGAATACTCGTTGCAACACAAATTATAACACACTGAATTCCATCGTTTATATAATCTGAACATGAATGGTTCATCAATTTTAAAATTTGAATCATGTGAATTCAGGATATGTCAACTTTCAACATTTATTGTTTCATTATTTCTCAACGCTTATTGTTTCAACATGTATTCAAAAAAATGTCACAATCCAGCCACTTACATGGGTGTACTTTTTTCCAGCATCTGGAGTTGCCATATCGCTTGCTGTAACTGCTGTTCTTGGTGTCAGCATGCCTCTGGTTGACGATGTTCCAGCTTCTGAATTTCCATCCACAACATACTCGTTACGTCGTGTTGTGCATGGTGATGTTGAACCTTCTGTAGTACCCGCCGCTACTCCATCTTCTCCTTGTCCTTGTCTTTCACCTGCCACAGCCACGTTTGTTGCGTGTGCTCTCTGTGATGCTGATGATTCTGCCACAACCCCTATACAGTTGCTTTCTCCCAAAAACAGTTGCTTCCGGCATCCTCCCATTGTGGTTCAATAAAGCCGAGCTCAATCTGAATGTCATAAAGAGGAAATATTTAAGGACTTCCTGATACATATACAGAGGCATGATCTGAATCATATCACTGGTTCAAAAGATTCTGAAAAGTCATCAGAGCAAGATGGATTCTGAACACGTATTTGTTTTGGGTTTCAACTTATGTCTTAAACTTCAAAAACAATTATTCAAATACGCAGATTAATGTATGAAGCATGCTTATACAAGTTTCAGATAAATTCCATTGCCTACTGACTGAAACAAGTTTCAGATACATTTTCTTCTTTACTGGCCTGTTCTATCTTCACGAGAGCAGAGCAGAGCAGTGTTGTATTGCATAGCATATTGGCGTTTTTTCTATATGGTTTTCTGATAGTGACAAATGGAGATACAGGAAGATAATCTATGGTGCGAATCAAAGTTACTGGGAATAATAAGAGGGGTTGGGTGCTCTGTTTTGTACAACAGGATGGGCATCTAAAGTTACAGCAAGATTATAGCGAAAAGATTTTATAAAAAAAAAAACAACAAAATCGATTCTCAGTGACCTCTAAATACATCGTCTCTAAATCACAGTCTAAATAGAAATTCAAAACTCAGCATCTCTAATTCTAATACTGCATTGTCATTTCATAACCCACAATTCGAATGCTCTCTTACACAATCTCCACTAAATAGAAAGATGGACCGTTAACTTGACACCTCGAAACAGTATTGTTCGTTTCAATATCTACTAGTACCAAATCATGGGGCACGATCCTCAAATATTGAACCGATGAACCTAAATCTAATCAAAACAAATGCTCCGGCAACGGAATCAAAGCTTAGATACCCAGCAACCACACCAGAATGCAACGAAGCGGGGAGAATAGGAGAAATCGAGGTAGTACCTTCGGTGGCCACGTCGTCTGCAGAGGACTGGAGGAGCCACGGCGGGGGGCGGTGTCCGGCGGCGAGGAGGGCGCAGGCCACGGAGAGCGAGTAGGACACCACCTGCCTCCGCATCCGCGTTCACCTGGTTCAGCGACGAGCCGGTACTGGCGCCGACGGCGGCCTGGCGAGCTCGGCCAACGGCTACGCGGACTCCGTTGCAGCGGAGTCGCGGCGGAGACAGGGTAAGCCCGCGCGCCTCGCGGCGGCGTGGATTCGCCTCTCCCGACCAGCGGCGCGTCCCCCGCCCTTCTCTGAACCGTGGTGGCGCAATTCCGGGACGGGTGCGACGGATGCCGCTGCCGTGGGCGCCTCGCTGACCCCAACCCCGACCGCCTCCCCGCCCTTCACCAGCTAGCTCGACGCCGGCGGGTGAGTGGGCCGAACGGTGGGTGCGGAGGAGGTTCCTCCCCGGTGGCCTCCCTCGTCGTTCTCGTCGGCGGGGCAGCGACGGTTCTCGCGTCAATTACAACCGCAGTCAACGTCTCGGTCTTTTCCTGCGTGCGTGAGCGCGCTGATAGGCGGGTGGGACTGCGTAGGCGCGTGCGGTGGGGGGGCTCGGGTACTGAATAATATTTAGTCCCCTGGAGACTAAATAGCACCTCCCTATATATATATATATATATATATATATATATATATATATATATATATATATATATATATATATATATATATATGTCGAATGCACGGTGCACATTATATAATGTCAGTATTAAGTGAAATGTCAACTAGGGTCATCACAAATTAGATATTAAGGTCATGAGCCCATAGTGCTACTTCTACATTAACTGACAACCCGTAGCATTTCAATTTTCTACTGAACTCGACTCCAATATAATTTTAATAAGAAACTAAAATACAAAAATGTAGTTGTCAAAAAATAAGTGCTATAAGGATATATACATGGACTGATGAAAACAGTATGAAACTGCAGAGTAAAAAGGTCCTACAGACTACAGAGTGGGAGGATGATGCACATCAGGCGTACAGACTACAGAGCATCCAGCTACAACATTTTTTTTTTTTTTTTTTTTGACAACTATCCAGCTACAACATTGATCTCACTTCTTGGTATAAGCTGCTCCTTAGTTAGGTTGCAGCCACGACCTTGCAGCGGCACAAATGATTTAATAAGCTGAACTACAGGACCTTGCAGCCACACTGCACGGCAGTGTACATGTCGTCAGATCCAAAGGAGTGCCTGCTATGAAGAACAGAACAAGCTATGTTTTTTCGGTGCTACCCATTCATATGGCAAGGTCAGCATGGGGATGTGGTGTTCTTCGTGTTAATGCGGCTGCTGGGCTAGAGCATTATACTTGACTGTGGAGAAGAAACATACGTGGTCTAGACTGGACTCCTATATATTACTAGCTGAATTCCCCGCACGTTGCGGCGGGAATTTGAGACACCAGTTTTATGGAAGCGTTAGGTGATAGAGTTGTCATATATGTAGTTTGCTTGTTATGCAATAAGGTGACCAAATATTAGGATGACTGGAAGATGTTTGCAGTGCAGCAATTACATGTGGGTTCATTGGAGAGGACACCTTGAGATTTATTATGAATGCATAGTAATCTTTGACTAAAAGTTGTTACTTGGCTTGAATCTGGTGATCGTTTCCCTCTGCAATGTTAAGTAAAAGAGCAATTAATATGAATGGATGCAGGTGAGGCTAGCATCAAAAGTGTTTCGTCAATAGTATATAGGAGCACAGGAGGCAGCAGCAAAGATACGGTTGCAGGGAAGAATGCTAATCTCCCGTTAATCCTGCGTAGATAATATTTGTATCTGATGAAGTTGATGTGACATGAAACAATAGGAGTACAATGGTGGAATTGTGGAAGACTGGAAGGGGTGTCCTACACGATATTTGAGGCTAGCATGAGTGATGATAATCGCACGAACCTCAGCTATTGTGAATTGTATACAATGGTGGAATTGTGGAAGACTGGAAGGGGTGTCCTACACGGCCGGCAGCTTCGATATTTGAGGCTAGCATGAGTGATGATAATCGCACGAACCTCAGCTATCGTGAATTGTAGATGGAGGAGTATATAAAACATATCAATGACCATTGGGCTCCCCGACGTATGGTTACCTGAAGAAAACAATAGATTTTGGCCGGATCAGAGATATGTGGGGTGTGAAGCCGAAGGGATGGGAGTGCAGTGCTGTGCCATGGTTGCAAAAAAATGATGATTAGAAACTGAAAAAAAAGTGGATGACGTGGATATGCTGAGAGGGGAGATTTAGAGGTGGTGGGTTAGTAGTGGGTATGAACTATATAGATATACTAGGTGTATTCCCCGCGCGTTGCTGCGGGTATGGAGGAGTGTATTCTCCGTGGTTGTATGAATTTTCTTGTGTTGTGTATGAGAAAATTTATGTATGAATCAAAGTGCGTTCACATTAAATTTAAGGTATGTCTCTTTTCTTTTTTGCATGCTATTGAAAATTTAATGGTGGCTTCATGGGTAGAAGTGGATGATGACGTAAGCGAATGATGTGGCGCAAGGAAAAGATAGAGAAATAGACTAGTGGGCATTAGCTTTATAGGAGTTTAGATATAGGATATGATCATTGGCTGCCCCATTGAGGAATATTGAGAGAGAAATGAATGGGCCCTTGGGCCCGATTGGAGGGAGGAAATAATTGGGCCTGAAACTAGAATGAAATACATATGATTTGTAGATTTTGAAATAATTTGATTATTCAAAATTCGTTCAGTTGAGAGAAAACTTGCATTTGTTAGGAGATAATTTCTGTTTCCTGTATACGCACGGCTATATTGTGGATTTGCATATACTGTCAAAGCATACCTAAAAAGTTGGACGTGCATTGGCTGGCTAGCTATGATGTCGTCTACTATCATGGAGATGATATCTTTTTCACACATGCTACACGCACCTACATTGTTCATTTTATTGCCTATAATTTTTTTTGAAAAGGTTGCCTATGAAATTTTATGCATACAAATGTACTAAATAAAAGACTTCTTAAGCACCTCCAAGAGTTTGCCAAAACCACTTGCCATCCTTCTTTTTTTGGCAAAACTAGAAAAATCACCATCCAACAGTTTGGCAAATGACTTGGCATCTTTTGGCAACTTACCATCGAGAGGCTCCGCGCGCGTACTCGCGTTGCTATCCCGTCCTCGCGGCCCTCGACTCACTTCCCGCACATGCACAGACTCTTCTCCTCTCGTTCGGATGCCAAATATAGCCTTCCTTTTTCTTTGGGACGCGCCGCCGCCTTTGTTTCTTTCTTTTGACGCGAGGTAGTATCTATTTTTAGTTTTGGCAAAGTCAAAAGTAGCAAACTGTTGAAGAGGAGCACTTTTTTTACTTGGTAAATTTTTTTGAGAGTTGCCAAAACACAAAAATTACCAAGTAAAATTACCAAGTAGCTTATAAATCTAAGGTTCTGTTATGCATGTATAATTTCTCGATTATGTTTATTTATTGCATTGAATAAAACATGTTATGAGAAGATTGCATCATAGTTAAAAAATATCCATGGTAGAAGACAGCAGTCTTGTTAGCACGGGGTTATGGTGCTGTATAATTGTCTGCCATGCCCGGGCTAGAGAAGAAAGATAAGGGTAAAAATATCAGGTCCTGTCGGCCTTGCAATGTCAACTAGAAGGCTATAATCACTCGTACTGTAGGAATTATTGTTCTTAGGAACACTACCAGGTGTGTGTGGGGATATGATGTAAGCAAGAGACCAGTTACTGGTCTTGCTGTATCATCGTTGCTGCCGACGTAGCCAAGAAGAGGCTCTGTGTTTATCCCCTGTACGTGGTAGCACGTAGTTGAACTGCACTATCAGCTTGTGGTCTAGTTTCATACGGTTTGTTGTTTACATATCCTACAGATTGTTGGGGAACGCCTGCAATTGTCCCACCAGGCGACTGTGAATTGTGCACTAGCTAAAGAAACTCAAGAGTTTCTTAGACTTTGATAGATGGGTGCGGAGGGAAGCCAACTCGGTAGCACATGTTTGTGCTGCTACGGTGTCGACTACTGCTTGCTCCTTTTTTTTTTTTTGTTTGATTATGTACCTGACTGGCTAGAATCACTAAAAAAGATTGTACTCCTATCATGGTTTAATACAAGCTCTAGATTACTAAAAAAACTCATCGTTTCGATCTGATTGTATTAGCTTCTTGTTTATACGAAATTCTAGATTAACTCGACAGCTAATCTAACCATGCTACATGGGAAAAAAGTACATGTCACCGCAGGTTGTCACTTGGAAGGCATCAGGACTTCGAGGTTCTGGATTGAACTAGTTTGGCAAGCGAAATTGGAAGAAGGTTTTCTGGGGCAACTCTGCTCCAGAATATTAGATTTCCCTATATAAGGCACGGAAAGCACGGTTTTGGTCCACAAGTGGATACTGATATATAACTTTGTTTGCCAGATGGAAATAATAGCTTTTTATTCGGAAAGCCATGGAGACTCAGCTTCTGCCACAGTGTGATCCTCTTCACCGTCCGAACTGAAGGCCCCCTAGTGCTATTTGGCGCGCACGCACCCCAACTTCTTCTAGCGCGCATATGTCGTTTAGAGCAGGCACTAAGCATATGTCCCTTTTTCTGCATTTTTTTGTCGTTCCCCGTCCGAATCCGCTGCTCGGAGGTGGAATCTTTAAAATATTTCAAAATCGTCTCGTTCTCTTTTGAGTGAAATGCAGCATAGGCCCCTGGACTTTGGGCGCTGTCCCAAACAGCCCCTGGACTCCGAAAATGGCCATCTGGCCCCTTGAACTTTTACCCTGGTTCACCGGAGGCCCAAACCACCCTTGAGAGCGGTTTTGGACGCACGTGGGCGGTTTTGGACGCGGCAATTTTGCATGTACCACCCTCTAAACTTTTCCCTTCTCATTTGGAATCCAACCGAACGTCCATGTGGCTGGCAGTGGCTTCATGGCCTGACGAGCGCCGACGGCTACGAGAGCCTCGCTCGCTGGCTGTGGCTGCTGAGCCGTGCCCGTGCACGCTGCTCCATCCGCCTTCGTCGACGGGCTGGCGTCCTCCGTCATGTCCATGCCGGCAACTCCTGCTCCCCCGTATGCTACGGATCAGACAGCGGAGATCGTGGCTACTTGGCTAGCTAGTTCGTGATTGACGCCGTGCGCTGCGCTACTTGGCTCGGCTTTCGTGTTGGCCGTCTGGTCTTGCCGGTGCATGCACACTCGAACTACCACTGCAATGCAAGGACTGAAGCGAGTACGACCACCAGCACCACCAGCCGGCGTACTAACTTGCGACTTGTTTTATCTATTTGCACCTGATCGATCCTGGAAAACGTGGCCAAATTGCGGTGCTCCTACACAGTTCATCACGGCGCGCGTACCGTGCTGTACGTACACTGGCCGAGGACGCCACCGGCAACAGGCACGGGCGAGCGCCGCCGCGGACCCTGGACACCGTCCCGAAGAGCCGGAGCACGCCGAACGTGACGAGCATGGCGAACCAGCCGCCCAGAAGCACCCTGAGGCCGGACCTCACCATGCTGACGCGGCCAGGAGGTGGGCTCGCGCGCGCCCGCGGTGGCGCAGCAGCTAGGAGGTGGGCTCGAGCGTGCCCGTAGCAGGATGCGGCTCCCCGGCCACGGGCAGGATGCGGAGCGAGCTCCCTGTGGGGCGGCGCTTGAGGTCGGCGTGCGGTACTGCACGCCCAGGCCGCGGGGAGCGTGCCGCTACGGGGCTCGCCAGCCGGCGGGGAGGTGGGGGCGGGGGCGCGAGAGGCGCGCGCGGGGACGGGGCCCGCCGCTGGGGGGCTCACCGGCGTGGGGCGGGGCTCGCCGGCGGGGGTGGAGCAGCGACGGCGCAGTGGGGTGCCGGCGGCGGTGTTGGAGCGAGCGGCCGATGTATGCGGCGCGCGCAGGTGGATGGCGGTGGGATAGGGGAAGAATCCAGGGGGGCTACATGTGAAATTACCACGTTCAAAACCGCTGACAAGGGTGGTTTGGGCCTCCGGTGAACCAGGGTAAAAGTTCAAGGGGCCAGATGGCCATTTTCGGAGTCCAGGGGGCTGTTTGAGACAGCGCCCAAAGTCCAGGGGCCTGTGGTGCATTTCACTCTTCTCTTTCCCCTTCTCCTACTCAACGCGATCCTCCCATCGTCGCGGCTGGAGTTGAATTCGAGGGCGGCGCCCACTGGTCCGGCCATTGACGTGGAGGCTTCGTCGGCCTCATCAAGGTGCGTGCGGCCCCAGTGGCATGGAGGTGAAGGTACGGCGTCCAGCTCTGACGGCTTTGATTTGGGGAGGATTTGTCCTCGCGATCCCGATTCGATTCGAGGCGGATTTGATTTCAGGCAAAGGCGGAGCAGCTGCGGGAGGAGCGAGGCGCCACGATGAAATCGGCGCGCCCATGGAGATCCGGCGGCTCTAGTCTGTGACACCAGGGTTCCCACCGCTGCAAGGACATGGACGTCATCACTGGTGACCGTGAAGTGATGTTTGTGCTGTTTGCTGATGGGGGTTTTCGATTTGGGGCAGATTCGTTGCCGGGGCATGTCGATTTGGAGGTGAATTGTGTCCAACACAGTCTCTATTTGTGCAGATTTGTCGCCACTGTCGACTCGATTTGGGCGGATTTGAGGCAGAGCCAGATTCAAGTGTGATGATGGGAGCAGCAGGGGCCCGACAAATTTTATCTGTCGGCTGCAGGTTGTACCGGGACGAAGCAATCAACAGGGGGTTTCTGCCGACGGCTGTCTAAACTGCCGTCGGCCTCCAATACCTCAAATGCGGTCTACTATTTTTAGCCCACCATTGTGTGGCTTTAATCTGTCCCGGCTAATGTTAAATGCAGTTACTAAGATGCTGAAATTAATCACCTCATCATAATAGTAGATCCAGTACATGGTTACAAGTAGCATTGCATAAATAAGCTCTCTCGATCCAGTACATTATTGTTGGACAAGATGTTACGTGTAGGATGATTGTATTTAGAGCTTAAATTTCCCTTCGTTATCAATTGAGGTGTGAATATTATTAGTTATTTTCTTCTATGTTCAAGCTTTGAGTGACATGGAAATTTGTAACTGATGGTTGACATAGATATTTGTTACAGATGTTAACAGTCAAAAGTAGAGAAGGTAAATTCAGATGGGAAGATAATTGACTGCCATGGAATTTAGTATCAGGAATGTCTAATTCAGGAAAGACGTGAGTTATAGGAATTTGTATTTATGGTATTGAACTAAAGTTTCTCTTTAACTGTAACTATAAGAACTTTATGCAAAGAAACTAGCCACTCCTCATTAGCATTGCTTGAGCTCTGTTCTGTGTTGATAAAATGTTCATATAAACAGATAATAAAATTTTGCCCCACCAATGGTTCCTTTTCTTTTACTATTGACAATATGTGAATTCAGATTGTTACTTGAGTTTACACGATTAGTGTCTTTTTCTACTAAATACTTATCCTTAGTTCTTCTAAAATTAAGTTCTTGAAATCAATGTTACACGCATGTGTAGTTGGTCAACATGCTACAGGCTTTGTGGTTGCTATCTGATGGATCCATGATGTCCATGTTGTGTAGCATCATGGCCAATAAATGCTCATATTTTCAACTCGTTATGTTGGCCAACTTGCCGTGCTCGTGCACTGCTAGGCCTGTTCTAGTGTAGCAATGCACGTCCCTACGCGCGTGCGCCGTGCAGCATCGCCTCCTGAAGGCCAGTTCTTTTTTTTTTTTTTTTTTTTGAGTTTAAGGGTGGCCCCCGGCCTTTATTAACCAAAGACCATCAGTGAAGTTCTTACAAGCATAGCCATAAGCTGTTCCAGAAACCCTCTGACTCACCAAAAGTTTACCAACTCCACTACTGCGCTAAGGTAAGGCATAACTGCATCACACACTACTCTCTCAAAAACTGAAACTCCTAGGCACCCACTACAACCTATTACATGTTCCAAGCATCTTTCATTGCAGAGAAATCAAGCCAGACTCCCTTCTTGTTGGCTTCCTCCCAATCAGCAGACAAATGGCTTCGGACTTCTTCTGGCGCCCTAGTAGCCGTAGAGAAGAGAAGCCTGTCCACCTTGTTGGTCACCTGATCAAGCCAGTGATCCTTGGAGGTCTTGCTGCAATGTTCTTCAGGATGTCCAGCCGCCTTGAGTACTCCAGCCTCTTCGCCGAGGGGCAAAGAGAAGCCCAGTTCTCCAATCACATGACTACTACCTTCAGTAGTAGTGCATGTCCACTTCTCCACACAGTTCCCTGAAAGCATAAACTATTTCTCAGCTTCCACAACCCCCACAGGGCAGCAGCACAGAAAGAGTTTAGCACTGAATTTCTATTCTCACTAATCCAGAAAGTGCCTGTTGACACAAAATCAGTTCCTACTTGCCTGTCAAAAACTTCAGACAAATGACCCCATAACTGCTTGGCAACAACACATTCAAAGAAAATATGCTGCACACTTTCATTTTCTTCACAGAACAAGCAAGTAGCATCTGCCACCTCTCTCCTAATGGCTAAATTATCCCTAGTCAGAATCTTATTCTTAGAGACTAACCACAAGAAGAAGTGTACTCTTGGAGGGACTTTAATAGACCAGAGAGCAGGGATATGAACAGGAAACACACCTCTAAAATTTATAATCTTGTAAAGGGACTGGGAAGAATAGACTCCATTGGAACTAAATTGCCAAACTAGTTCATCCTCATTACCAGAGAATTCAATAGTAGAAGCTAACTGAACTATTTCTAACCAAGTATTATACTGTCTACTGTCAACACATCTCCTAAAGGTGCATTTCAAGTCAGTCCCATCCCATAAATCAAAAACAGCTGCTGCTTTTTCATTCACTAGAATATAAATGTCCCAAAATTGGATTGCCAAACTTGAAGACCCCAGCCAATTGTCTTCCCAGAACTTGCAATTTTTTCCATTTCCTATTCTCCATCTATACCCCATCTTTGCTGCAGAAGCAGCCCAAATCATACCTTTGAAAAACTGAGATGCACCCACAGTAGAGCTATAAAAGATATTTGGTCTATCTGTGTTATACTTATAATCTATGAACTGCTTCCACAACTTTTGTCCATCTAGATTATATCTTTTCAACCATGAGGCTAACAAACAAATATTCAGATCCCTTATGTTAGGTATACCCAAACCCCCATATTCTTTTAGCATGCTAACACTCTCCCAATTGGCCAGGTGGTACTTGTGAGCATCAGGGTCATCATTCCACAAGCAATTTGCCATGTGTGTGGTCAACATCCTAACTGCCCACTTGGGGAATTTAACAAAGGATAACAGATAAACAGGGATGCTGGCTAAACAGGACTTGACCAAAATTAATCTCCCAGCAGAAGACAAAAGCTTTCCTCTCCACCCAGCCATCCTATTTAACATTTTATCAATCAAAGGTTGTATGTCTTCCCTACTTAACTTCTGATAATGGAGAGGAACACCTAAGTATCTAATAGGCAAGGCTCCTACTGGACAAGAAAACAAATGAGCTAATCTATGTACACTATCAGCATCCACATTCATTGGAATGAGCTCACTTTTATGAAAATTTATCCTCATCCCAGATACTTGTTCAAACCACATTAAAATCCCTTTCAAATTGCTAGTGTAAGCCTCTTCTATTCTAGAGAATAAAATGGTGTCATCTGCATATTGCAATGCAATAACACCTCCTTCCCTAAAACCTTCAGCTAGGCCTTTGATCAACCCACAGTCAGCACCTTTCTGCAAAAACTTGGTAAGAACATCTCCTACCAGATTGAACAACAAAGGAGAGATGGGATCTCCATGTTTCAAACCTCTACCTGGTTTAAAGTAACTACTATCCTCCTCATTAACATTGACTCCCACAGAACCTCCTAAGATTAAGTGTTTAATCTAGCCCACCCAAGTCTCAGAAAAACCTCTAGTTCTCAGAATTTCAAAAACAAAGTTCCATGACACCCTGTCATAGGCTTTTTCATAATCTAACTTTAGGATCAACCCAGGTTCTTTTGACTTGTGTAAGCTATGAACTAACTCATGAGCTAAAACAACACTTTCCAATATATCTACCTTGGATAAAGGCACTCACTTGTGGGGCAACTAACCTACCAATTACTTTGCCTAATCTCAAAGTCAAAACTTTAGAAAAAAGTTTGAAGCTACGCTTAATCAAACTGATTGGCCTAAAATTTTTCATGGTTCTAGCATTATCTACTTTTGGAATCGGGGTTATCATAGCAAAATTAAATCTCTTCGATCTAATCTACCATGAAAGAAGTCATCAAACAAATCCATTAGGTCCTTCTTAATCAAATCCCGAACCCGTGATAGAACATAAAAGAAATCCCATCTGGTCCAGGTGCACCCTCAGCATAACAGCTCCATAGAGCATCCTTAATTTCCTTCTTAGAAAAAGGAGCAGTTAAAATATCATTCTCATCTTCATTCACTAAATCCTGTGGATCCCAAAAATTAGGGCCCAGGGCCATAGGCTGCCTCTCCTCCCTACTAAACAGATTCTTATAAAAATCTACTGCTACTTTCATTATACCAGCTTGATCTTCTATAGGGCCCTGAGGACCATCCAAAACCTCTATTCTCTTTTTCCTTCTTTTATTTGAAGCAACTGCATGAAAATATGCAGTATTTCTGTCCCCCCCTCTAATATCCCTATCTCTAGACCTTTGCCTAGCTTTGATCTCCTCTAGAGCCCAGATTCTATCCAACTCTTTAGCTACAAAATTCATTCTATCTTGTTCAGCAACAGTTAGACCAACACTATCTTGTGAGGCCTCCAGATCTCCATACTCTAAAGCTAACTCAGATTTATACCTATTAAGTTTGGCTACCTCATTAGCAGCCCACCCCTCTAGCTAATCTCCTGAGTGTTCTTATCCTAAACTGCCACCTATCTAGACTGTTATTAGCATTGCAAGGCATATTCCAAGCTTTCTGAACTAACTCAGCAAACCCTTCCTGACATAACCACCATTTTTCAAACCTAAAATTCTTCTTACTGACTGCCACATTAACACCAGTATCAAGCACCAAAGGGTTATGATCACTGGGAAGCCTATCTAAACACTTAACCGAAGCTAGAGGGAACTTAGAAATCCAATGCTTGACACAAAGATCCTATCAATTCTAGACAACACTAAGCCCTCCCGATTATTGGTCCAAGTATACTTTTTATTAGAGGGGTCTAGCTCAAACAAGGCCCATCTATGTACCCAATCATTAAAAGCATCCACCCACCTATAATTAATGTTGTCATTATTTTTATCACTAGCACCTCTAATCAAATTAAAATCCCCTCCTAAAACTACCGGACCATTCCAGGAGCTCATCACACTATGTAATTCTAGAAGAAAACTCTCTTTCCCTTCCTCATATGGAGAACCATAAACTACAACCACTTCCAATTAAAACCAGTCTTCTTATCTACCAACATCACACTCACAGTATAATCTAAAATGGACACTAAGGTAGAAGAATAAACCTCATTGTTACATCCTACTAAAATTCCACAGCTGATCCTTTAGCAGGAGCAAAAAACCAATCAAAACTAGTTAAATGAGTCAAAGACTTCAGATAGCCATCAGTGAAGGACTCTTTCTTGGGATAGGTCTATTTTGGAATATAATAGGTCTAGTACTTTTCCTAGCCCTCTTATATTCCAAAATAGACCTATCATTTTCTTTTCTTGCTTTTTCTCCTATTAACTACTTGTGTCCAGCTCTGTCGACGAAATATCGGCGATAGTCCGACCCGAGTGGGTATGCCCCGACCGGTAATGGATTGGCGGAAGGCGCACGAGATTATGAGCAAGACGTAAACAGGAGCAATCACACGAGGTTTACCCGTGTTCGGCCGCAAAGATGCGTAAAACCCTAGTCTTGCTCTCTCGCTTCGATTATGATGTGGATGTATGAGTTCGTGCGTTATGCCGATTCTCTCTTCGGCACGGGGTCCTTGCTCTCCTTATATATCACGGGAGCAAGGTTACAAGTCGGAACTAGCCTATCCGGTACTAAGTTTACATACTTTACAAGTCTAAACTTTCCTATCTCAGCTAGGTCTTGTCCTCCTTGTCGGTCTTCGATATTCTTGCTGTTTTAGGGTTTGTCCACCACCTGAGCCGATCGGTCTTGAAGCTTGATGGGCCGGCCTGGCGATAGCGTGTCGGCCCAAACTAGGCCGTGAGGGTATATGGAGTTTATACCTCCACAGCTAGTCCCCGAGCATCATGGATCTTGAGGGAAAAAACACCGTCTTGCTTGGTTGAGTGAGAAAGGGTGGTCGGACACACGTTCGACATGTGGTCCGGAAAGGTGGCCGGAGGACCGTCTAATGCTTCCGACCACACTTTGCTTACACTTAGTTGACGTTTTTGGTTTTGACCGAAAGATTTATGATGCTCCCGAAAAGAAAAAGAATTTTGAAAGGGTCCCAAATGCGGAGACGTGGGCCCTCGTTAGTATGTGATGCCTGCCATCACATGGTATCTCGTCGTGATTGGTCATTGCCTTAGCTTAGTTTTGAAACTAAACTCTTTGTAAAGAGAAAGGATCGAGGCCGAGTCATGCAAATTACGTGGGCCCACGTAGTCCCCGAGGTTGCCGTAAGATAGTATATGTTGCGGCAAGCTCTAAAAGAAGGATCTAGCCCATGTCACCTCTCGGGTGACGTGGGCCCACGTAGTCCCCGAGCCCGAGATGAGGTGGAACACGTTATGTCGTGGTCTAAAAAAGAAGACAACCGATCATTATATCGTGCTTTATGTGTTTTCGACCACTCTTTGAGTGAGACCGAGCAGCCAAATTTCATTTGGGCCGGTCGGTTTGAACCATGCCATGACTTTGTCATGATTAAGTTAAGGCAACTTTGCTACTTAACTCGGTCCCTGCCATGGCCGTGAGACCATGGTTTTGAATCTAAACCCATGAAATAGCTTAGCTATTTGTGTGCCGAATAACCGGTATCATTGGCCAAAAATCCCGGCACAAATGGTCGGATTGTGTGGGTTGAATTGTTTATGCTATACTTGTAACTTTGTTACGGTGGGTTGGAACGCTTCTTCGAGTTGTTGCTGCAAAGAGAAAATTTGGTATGAGTGAATGTTTTGATGAGGTATGCTGAATCATATTGATTTGATATAATCTATGACACGAAGTTGTATCAGGATATATTATTTAAGAATGGTCTTGGTAATCGCCTCTCCTTAGAGTTAATCGGTCCTCGGTGTGTAGATGACCTATAGTGAATAGCGCGTTGCCGAATCACTTAGGGCCCTATTTCCGTTGGAAGCGACTGTCATCCCCGTGTGTTGTATAGCGTTGGAGCCGTGAACACGTAGCGGGATTGATCGAGACAAGTGCATGCCGATTGTTTTCTGTTGGAGGGGTGACGTACTTGGCCATTTGGTACAAAGAAAAGAGGATGTTTTTAGCTTTGTAAATATGTGTTGAACGTACTTTGAAGTAGTTCGTGTAAAGAAATCATTTGTGAAAAAAAGATTGGTGAGGGCATGTATGTTAGGTTAGGAGAGCACTTATCTCGTATTTTGCCGTGAGCCACCGTCTTCCCGTGGTGGATTTTGATCATGCCTTTGTTCCCGAAAGAATGATCATGTGGTGTGTAAGATTTTCTTATCATGCGAAGGCTAAGTTATGCTTGTTATAGATTTAGAAGAAAAAATTGCCAAAGAAAACTAGTCTCTTTCTCATTCAAGAGCCGACCAGGCCTTAGGGATTAGATGATCCTAAACAAACAGCACGGTGCCGGAGTGTTTGGAGCCCTTTTCCTTTGGGAGTGGCCGCTGGCGCACTCTGTGTTGTTTGAGCGTGGTGCTGTTAACACGTCGCGAGTGAGACCAGAGACGGTGCGTTCCTGGCTTGCTTCGTGTTTGAGAAAAAAGATTTGTCAAGAACTAGTTTTTCCAAAGTGTGGTCTTTTGAAATGGATGGATAAATAAAATAGAAAATTTATTAGAGATGTTGGATACTTATCTTTTAGTCCGTTGTGTCACGTCACGATCGCGTGTGGAGCAAAAAATATTCGCTTGCTGATGCAACCGTGCATCAGCAACCGACCTGTCACGTCCATCTGGGGTACATTTTTGGACTCCGGTCGGGTCAATTCTCTTTGTTGGCGTGGGATCGTCAACGCGAGCGAATTCACGGGCTATTCTGAACATCTCGTCGGCTGTAGTGGGTTGTCTTCTCAAAAGTTCTTTTCATAGATTAATATTTCCGGGTTGTCGTAATCCCTGTACGAAAAGGGACACGACTTCGATCGCTGAAATGTCCGGAATTGTTGTCCGAGACTTCGAGAAGCGTCGTATGTAGTGACGTAGTGGTTCATTCGGGTAATCGACGATCTTTGCTAGATCGTACTTAGTGCCGGGCTGCTGGCATGTTATTCTGTAGTTCTCGATGAAGAGATGTCACGCTTGAGGCCAGCCGTGAATCGACCCTCTCGTTGTCGTAATAACCAATTATTCGGCCCACTGTCGAGTACGATAGGGAGGTAATTGGCCATGACGTGTTCATCCCCTCCCCGCGCTCGTACGGCTACTTCGTATAAGAGGATCCAATGCTCGGGTCGACCTTGCCATCGTACGTTTTGATGTCTCGGTATCCCGAAACTTTTGGGCCGACTACCTCTCGTAGGGTAGCCGAATAAGGCTTTGGTCCCGAGGCATCCATGCGAGCTCGGTATCGGTTGTTGATGACTGCTCGGAGGTCATTGTCGTCATATTGTTCATCATGATGGTGATTGAAGGGTTGACCATAATCTCTCGTTGTCTCGTGGTTGATCTGTCTTCTATCATTGTGTCTCCGGTGAAATCTGTTGTGAGGAAAATTCCCACAACTCTCTCCATCGTCTTCGTAGTTGTTGTTGTTAGCACCTCTCTCTAGAGTCCGGGATTTGATTGCCGAAGAAACTACGCGGCCGGTGGCTTCGAGAGATGCGGGCTGGGCGCGCTTGTTCTCTCATATGGTTCACTTGAGCTTTAGCGGCTACTAGAAAATCAATCGCTTCCTCAATTTGGGGAGTTTGAGGAATGTTGGCCGTCTTGAGGCGGTCAATAGCAACCGCCGATTAGCACTTGGGGTTGTGTGAACTTGTCTTTCGTTTACAAGGTCGAAATCATCGCAAGATTTCGCCGAAAACCCCCGCGTCATCCGACCATACGATCTTGGTCGGCGGCTCGGATTGCGGCTTCGTTTTGCCTCCGTTGTTCTCGGGCTGCGTTTCGACCCTCTCGCCGTTGCCTTTGTTCGTCGGTTTCTCCATTGATGGTGACCTCGTTGTCACTAACATGACATACCGCGTTCCCTAGGGCCGGGAGGGAAAGATGGGAATTGTTGTAACTCTTGAGTGGATTTGGCCGGGTTATGGATCTCTCGACTGAATTTCCTCATGTTCCTCTGGTCGGAACACGGTGAGTTGTAGATCTGGAGTAGTGTCGATACGCTTGGTGCTGTTGTTTGCAGATTGTACCTCTTCTTCGTTGTCGGAGTAGACCATCGTATGGGCAGATCCCGAGAGTTCTAAGATATTGTAGTAATCGTCGAGTCTGGGCGTGTCTGGAGTAACGTCACGTGTTTTCTCTGGAGATTGGTCGTCCGTGACTTCTTTGAGGCGCACATGGTTGACGATATGTCCTGCGGGTGCGTCGAAAGCGTAGCCAATCATATCTGGACGCGGATCAGGGATCCGGTTGTAGCCTTTGAGGTAATCTCGCTTAAAGTTGGTGGTGAATAGGTCGGCGGTGTTTGGCAACCCGTATGGGAACGGTGATGCAACCCTTGGATCTAGGATCTTGCGATCCGATGATTTTTGTTGGGCGTTTTGTTGGCGCTTGGTCTCGTTGAAGGATAGTAGGTGATTCTTGCTTTGACTCAATCTGGATAGATCCAAACCGAGCAAAAACTCCATGAGCCTATCCTGTTGATCATGAGTTGCTTGAACAGATCGGCCCAATTTTCGTCTGGTGGTTGATTGGTGCCTAGAAGAAAAGGCTGGAGTTCTGATAACTCGAGCTTTGATGATGATGCCTCGTACCGAGGAGGCAAAGGATTTGTACCTTCATTGCTTTATGGAGCTAGGATCGAGGGCGGACCCTCGATGTATGAGGTGTCTGGAGCGGTTGTCCAGGTCATCATCCCAACGGTGAAGGTGAGGCCAGCTTCGAAAGTCATGGAAGCCGGGAAGGAAACCATCTTGATCGACGTGAAATCTCGGTGCGCACCCCCTACCTGGCGCGCCACTGTCGACGAAATATCGGCGATAGTCCGACCAGGGGTATGCCCTGACCGGTAATGGATTGGCGGAAGGCGCACGAGATTGCGAGCAAGACGTAAACAGGGAGCAATCACACGAGGTTTACCCGGTTCAGCCGCAAAGATGCGTAAAACCCTAGTCCTCGCTCTCTCGTTTCGATTATGATGTGGATGTATGAGTCGTGCGTTATGCCGCATTCTCTCTTCGGCACGGGGGTCCTTGCTCTCCTTATATATCACGGGGAGCAAGGTTACAAGTCGGAACTAGCCTATCTCGGTACTAAGTTTACATACTTTACAAGTCTAAACTTTCCTATCTCGGCTAGGTCTTGTCCTCCTTGTCGGTCTTCGATATTCTTGCTGTTTTAGGTCAGTCCGACCACTGAGCCGATCGGTCTTGAAGCTTGATGGGCCGGCCTGGCGATAGCGTGTCGGCCCAAACTAGGCCGTGAGGGTATATGGAGTTTATACCTCCACACTCTCTCAATCTGAGCCTCAAGGAAATTTAGGTCCCTCAGACCATCCTTTGTTCTAGGTGTCTTGGGATCCTCTTCCCCACCTTCAAAATTACCTTCAGCTATTTTCCCAAAAGGAGGAATAGTCTAACTCACACAACAATCCCTACTGCTAAAGTCAGCTCTTCCACCCATAGTAGAATTAGCATGACCAGCATTAGGACCCCTACTGCTACAGCTATCACTAGCAACAGGGATGGACCTACAGGAAGCTGGCAAAACATCATTAGCATCTACAACCTTGCTAGAACATCCTTCCTCAACACAGCTTGACTGAAAAGATCTAATCTATTAACCTCTAATCTTAGCATATCAAGCACAACATTTTGACTACCATTACTAGACTCAGGACAAACTAAATCAATTGAAGTAGCAATAGACAACAGAGAGCTAGAAGAAATGGCAGTGGTAGGTTTTTTACCTTTCTCAATCTCCAGATTGTTCTTCCTCTTGAGTGCTTGGGCTCTCTCTAGCATAGTAGTCCCATCTCTAGGCACCCTCTTCAACTGTTTCTCAGGAATAACAGGGCCCCAGACTGTCTTGGCAGCCTGAGGTTTAGGAGGAATCACCACCTCAGGAGCTTGATTCTCATCACTCACCACCTCCTCCACAGATTGATCAATATGAGCAACCAAAGACTCTCCCACCGGACTAGCGATTGTTGCCTTCACCATTCATTGGGAAGTCAATACTTTCTTCTTCTTGCTCATCAATACCTGTCATCTCATCACCCCCCTCATGCAACTCCTCATCTATTTCCATTGCTCTTAGCATAGCCAGACAAGCATTTTCATCTTTCCTCTCCTTCTCACTGACAGATAACACCTCCTGAGCAAACACTGCACTGAGATTTCTAACAGTTCTGTTTCCACCAGAAGCATTCTGCTGTTTAGAACTCCCACTGACATTGCCATTACTCCCATTTGCCCCATTACTCTTTGGTGTTGAACCACTATGCCCACCAGTATTGTTCCCAGGCTCATTGTCTTTCCCCTTATTCCCTGGTAAGTCCCCACCCTGTCCACTGTCATCATCATCATCTCCCCCATGCTCATCACCTCCATTATCCATTTCTAGCTGTACCACAGATTCAGTCTTGAAATTGATCCCCACCAGGTCATCATCAAACTCCATCAATCTCTTTAAAGGAATCTTTGAATGATCCCTGCACTTAATCTTCATTCTCACCATGGCAAAGGAGCTTGAGAAGAGGGAATGCCAGTCAATTTCAATGAGCTTACCCACAGCAGAAGCAACCTGCCTCATGGTGTCCCAATCACACCACTTGGGAGGAATCCCAGACACTAGCACCCACTCTTCAATCAAGCTGCAGACAAGTTCTATGTTGCCATTCCAGACTCTCAGAGACACCATCACCTCACTGTTGTCCAAGTAGAAGTAAGTCACCTTGTTGATGACAAACCTTTCCACCCTAAGCTCATTAGGAAACTTGACCAAGTATGTGAACTCATCCAGTGGCTTCAGTTGCCAATTCCAGCTTGCATCTAACTGGGACCTAAGTAATCTGAGCAAAGACTCTTGAGCAAGTACCCCTTCCTCCACAGTGAACACCCCATAATTATCAAAGCTGGTCCAGAGTTGGAACCTCTTGTCCCCTTTCTTCCCATGAGATAGGTCAACATGAAGAAAACCTAGCCCCTTACTGGCAGTACCCAGACACTTAACTACTTTCTCCTCTTCACTCCACCTAGGGCACTTCTCAGCAATGTGATCTCCTTTGCTGCAGATGAAACAGATTTTTGGTTTGGTACAGACTGAAACAAAGTGACCTTCCTCACCACAGTTATAGCAGACAACTTTCTCTCCCTTAGCATGATCCCAGATCCCTCTACCACCTCCTGAGATTTGCTTCCCGAAGCCCCCTGACTGTTCACTTGCTGCCCAGAATCCTTTTCCTGTGTCACCTGCATCTGTGGCCTCACAACCTGCTGCTGTTGTGGAGCAGCCACAGCCTTGCCCCTGTTCCAGTTCTAACCACCACCTCTACCCGCTGGCCTAGGACCTTGATTGCGCTGTGTAGGGTTCGGAGCAATACCTTGATTGTAGAATTGTTGATGCGGAGGACCTTGAGGGTAGTAGCCGTAAGGCCCCTAGGGGTAGGCTCCCATCGGCCCCATCCCCGGCGGCGGCCCCATGGGAGCGCCCATCGGCCCCATCGGCGGATGGAAGTACGGCGTCGGCTGCCACGGGCCTTCCGGCCACCACGCCGCCTCCGGCGAGTGCGGCCTAGCCCCGCGACCTCCACGACCACCGCGATTCGCCATCCCTTTCACCACCTCCACGAAAGTCGCCTTGCCGCTCTCACCCCACCAATCCGCCGAGCTCCTGAACTGCTTCAGCGATCCACACCACGTATCTTCAGCACCAACTGGGAAACAGTCACTTGGGTTGAAGGATTTGGACTCCCACAGGTCCTTCCTCACCCAAGCTAGGGTTCCAGGATTTGCTCCCCGAACCCTAGACGGGCGGCGGTGAGGAGAGGATGAACTCGATGGAATCAGCCAAAGCTGTCCAAAAAACTCGTCCAAATCCCCCTCGTCGCCCACCTGCTCCCTGCATCCAGGCCATCGAGGCGCTGGCGCCTCACGCCCTGATCTCGCCACCTGCCCCAACCTCCGCACGCCGTGTGGTCCGCCATGGGGGCCCTGCTTGTCAGCCTTGACGCAGTCAAACCCCCACGCGCTCGCGCTCACCGGCGGAGTCCCTCTGACCCGGCAGGGTCGCCTCGCGATCGCCTCTCGAAGCCTCTCCGCGAGTCTCATGTGTCTATCTTTAGCTTGTTCTTGTTACTAACCCTCAAGGCCAGTTCTAGTGTAGCAATGCAATGCAATGCAATGCGGCTGGGAGAACTACAGTAATATTTGGCGGGCTATCCTTCCTCGGTGCCACCCATTCTTATGTTATGTAATGACCAAGCTTTGCATCAGGGTGGGAAAAGTCAACAGTATGCCATATGGATGGGAACTACTGGGAGGTGAATAAGGGCACACACTCTGTTATATAGGCTCCAGAGGCATCTGAGGCATTTGCTGTTGGGTCTTCAGGTTGAGGATCGGGGAAGCATTAATGGGCCTGATTTGTCGAGAGGTGAGTCAAGGAGAATACCTGCCTGGAGATTAGGTAAAAAGGGAACAATAAAGCCAAACCACTAGATTAGGCAATGCCATACATTACAAAATAAATTAACCTCTATTCATATATATGTAACTGCTGCTTTGCTTGAGTTTTGTCAAAAATTCAGGAGGACACAAGTTCTTTTGAAAATGATATGGAGTACACAACGTGTTGCAAGCACAAATAGTCCATAGAGGAAATGACATACATTAATACAAAAATGAATTTCAGCACTATAAGCAATTCTGAATTTTTCCTGTATTTTTCTCGGTAAATTGTTCGAGCGGGGTGAATACGGCCGAAGGTTGCAAATTTGCTATGTGTTTCTATATTATTGATGTTAGGTCCTCATTATTGTAAAACAGAGTCCTCCATAGCCAGTTGTGAGGTTGATAAATAATAGGCTTCAGGCTAAGCTTGTAGTTGATCACCTTTTCTCAAAGATATATAGATGCCCATAGGCATTTATACGACGCATTTACCCTACTGCTCATGCTGAGGATTTCTTCTGAACTCGGGGGTAAAGACGTGTCACATCTCTTCTTGATGCCTCTGCTTGCTCAACCGCCGACAGACTGGGCTCCACACTGTGTTCCTGTCGTCTCGCCTTTGCCGAACCCTACGGGTTAGTAAGATCTAAGAACCCTTCGCAAAGGACTACCAATATCGGATATCGTCATTTCCCGGCCACTATCGGCCAAGATAGATTACACCAATGGGGGGAACCGATAGTGAGTACCGGTGCTTACACTCCCCAAACGGCAGACGGTTCTTGGTGAACGAGTTCGTCGATGTTAAACGCATGTACTTGGACACGACTCTTGGTTCTGTCGGCCGGTGCACATGGAGAGATGTGCCAATAACGAGGCCGAAAATACCGATAGCGGCTATCGGCTTTTTCGGCCCGTCATCGGCTGATATCCTATCGGAAGACGGCATATCATAGAGGACAGAGTGGCAAGGATCTGTCTTGCCCCCAACAATTGGATTAGGAGCTACATGAAGAAACGGAATTTATGTTGTACATCCATTTTCTACACATTTGTCCAACCTTGATCGGGGAAGGTCCCAATGAACTGTGGTTTCTAAGCTGTTCTTGCCGAGCAATGCGCTGATGGTTCTCCACGTTGAGTCTCTTCTACCTACGTGTATTGGGTGTTTAGGTTACGCTAAGCTATTTTTGCCCGGTGCCACCCATTCACATGTACGGTACCAATGCAAAGATCCTGGTAGACCATTATTCTAGGGTACCAAATGCAACGCAATGTGGCTAGGAGATGGATGGAAGATAGAGGGAGACATGTGCAGTGGTCGCCATATTATATCTCAAGACTATTTGTAGACACGGCTCAAAATAGTCAGGCACCAACATAGGCAACAAGGGCCCACAACTTCATTTCTTTCGCCCAATATAATCATGTTGACCACCCATCTTATTATTATTTATCTCATCACATATCCACCCTCTCTGCGTGCGCTCCCTCTTTTTCTCCTGTGGACCACTAGTTCATTTGTCTCCTTCATGGGTTGCTTATCTAATGTTGTGCACCCTCTCCCTCTCTAATCCATCTACCCAGTCCACTCATATCCATGGAGACCACGTGGAGGCCTTGCTATGAACATGCATTGGGTATTACTAGTGTATTAGCTGATCCTAGCTAGTTACAATTATAATGAGATGAGCAGCAAATGTGGAGCAACCCATTACCATGTAACAAGCCATTTCGTTGGGGGCATTCCAGTAGTTTTTTTTTTTTTTTTTTTTTTTTTTTTTTTTTTGAGGAAAGGGCATTGCAGATACTAGAAATTAAACACACATAATTTTCCATGAGTGATCTTTTTTGCTATACGGTTATTGGCCAAATGATGAGCTCTGTTCTTGTGGTTGCAGTGTGTTGGAATCTTTTATAATTTTTTAAATATATTATAACTGTAAAATTGGATAATTAACTAGAGTAATAAATTCGTTTTTTTTTCAGAAATGCTTCTTTGGTTTCCATCAGAATTCTTCCTACGAATTCTTCAATTTCACGCTCCACAACCATTCAAGTAGAAGGAGCACAACTGGTCATGTTGATGGCTGCATGTACAGCATAACAACAGGCAAGGAAACTATTTCCATTGACCAACAAAACAATTAATTGTTCATGTAAAGACTTGCGTGCAAATAGGACAATAAGTAACTAACCACATCCATGTTACGGAAATATATGCAACCCCTCATGATCCTTCAAACAACCGATGCTGATACACAATCACATATATGCTATAAAGTTTAAATTTTACTGAAGTTAGTAACATTCACATTCTATAATTAAATTTCATGTACCCTATAGTACAAAGGAACTTTTTATAGGAATTTGATGGAATCAAAATTTCAATTATTTTTCTTTTGTAACATCCAAAATTGGTGGAATCAAAATTTCAATTGTTTTAAATTTACATAAACAGAAATCTAATATTCCGTTTTAGAAGCATCACCGCTTGGAAGATTGTGAGAGCCAGAGAACAATGAGGGGACAGAACTTTTCGGTGCTGTAGGGAGAGAATATTGACTCTTTATGGCAAATGCCAACTAAAATGTCTAATAGTAATAGTGAGGAAGCTTGTTGAATTGCTCCCTTCCCTTACCCTTAATTCCCATTTTCTCGTTCGTTGCAGTTTTATCAGTTGAATGATCCCTGTTGCAGTATCCTAGCTACTATATATGAATGATCTAGGCTCAATGATCTACATTCTTCTGATCTGGCTCAACAGTATCCAACTCTGAAATATCCTGTTACATCCCTATCGTAACTGCAACCCTGGTGCTGTCCAAGCAAGGTGCAATTCTCAGAAAAGCGACAGATCCCTGGTGCAGTATCCTAGCTACGATGAAACATCTCGCCCTCACAGTACTCACTCTTGCATCCAGCCAACATCAGAACAGTGAGTCGACTCAAATATCTGGCGGGCCAGCTTTCCTGGATTCCACCCAATCTTATTCTTCTGTTATGTAATGGCCAAGCTTGCATCGAAGTCGTATGCAATATGGTTGGGAACTACTGGGAGATAAGGCCGCACACTCTGTTTTATAGGCTCGTGAGGCACATGAGGCATTTGCTGTTTGGGTCAGGTACTCAGGTTGGTGGTCGGGAGTGAATGGGAAGCATTAATAATGGGCCTGATTGGTCGAGAAGTGAATTAAGGAGAAATGTGCATGTGAGATAGGCCAGACCTGCAAGGAGATTAGGCAAAAATGAATAAATTAACCTCCATTCTTATATGTAACTACAACAGCGTTCCTTGAGTTTTGTAAAAAGTTCAGGAGATACAAGTTTCTTTTTAAAAAAAATATGAAATTGACAGCGTGCTGCAAGCACAAATAGTCCATAGAGGAAACGACATATACAATATTCATGCAAAAATGCATTCCAGCACTATGAGCAATTTCTGAATTTTCCCTGTACTTTTGTTGTAAAATCGGTCGAGCGGGGCACAAATGGTGGAAAATTGCATGCTTGCTGTGTTTTCTATATATTAATGTTATTAGGTCCTCATTATTCTTAAACAGGGTCCTCATTATTTTTAGACAGAGTCCTCACTAGCCAATTGTGAGGTAGATAAATTATTGCTGCAGGCTTCAGCCTGAGCCTGTAGCAATGTGTAGGTCTGGGAGGTGTCAGGACTTCACATCTGCCATAATTGGTCCCTCCCCATTTAGGCTTCGTGATCAAACACTAGGCAACCGTCTAGTGTGTCACGTACCTCTTCTTTGCCACATCGTCCCCTCCTGGCTCCCCGTGGAAACGAGCTGAGTTCATCCAACTTATGCACCAGAACGCCCTGCGCTCCAGTGATGCCAGATGTTTCCACCATGATAGCAACTCGGGTGCCTTGAGCTCATCCAACTCACGTGCGCCGTGGCCATGCTCTTGCTGTGGACATGCACTGGCCTTACCGTGCTGTGGCCGCACCCAGGCTGCAAGATGGCCATGCAGTTGTACTCCCTAATCAGCACGGAGGATGCCATTGACATGGCGTGAACCGACAGCCCCGTCCGGAAACACCCAGCTCCTGCACGAGTCATTAACAACAATTGTTAGTTTGCAGTTCGGTTTTCAATATGTCATATGAACAATATGAACAAAGTAGTTTACTTACTTGTCGCCGACGGGTGAAATCACCTTGCGATGGTGGGGGAGCGGCTTTCGTCTAAGGAGCGTCGAGGGCCCGCGCTCGAAGGGCTTCCTCAAACCTGAGGAAGGCCCCCCGTCGTCGTGGCCCCATCTTCGTCGTCGTCGTCGCCGCTGCCGCTGCCACCGTCCCCGGTCGTCGTCCTCGTCAACGTCGCGAACTCCAGCCTCCTCAGCCGGGAACCCCCACTGTGGGCCGGCTCCTCCATACCGGCCGGCTCCTCCACGTCCGGCTCCTCCACGCCGCAACCGCCAAAGCGCGAGCGGCAGTTCCGTTTCGGCAGAATCTTCCTGCCGCCTGGCATTTTTCGAGTGCCTGCAATGACAAAGATTAAAACAATTAGCATAAATTGCAAGGTGATAATAATAATTGTAAATGACAAGTAGTTGTAAATAAAGAAACATAATTGTAAATGACAATTAGTTGTATTACGTGGAGGCGACATAATCCCTGCGTATGGCAATACGACCGGTGCGACGTCGTCACCACTTTCCTCGTGATCACTATCAATATTGTCGGGCTCTCGATCGTCCTCATCATCTCCATTGCCATCGTCATCTTCATCGTCTAGAACAACTCCTTCGCGCTTCATCTGCCATTGCTCAAGGAGTTGTAAGTCCTTAGCATCCAGCACGTCATCACCCTCGTCCTCATCGATGTCGTTGTCTACTTCCATGCCCATTAGCGCAGAAATGTCTATCTCGAATCGCCCTTATAGCCCCTAAGGTTGATAGAACTCATCTGTCGTTGGGTCAAAGTTGTAATCATCATCGTTTGGGATAGGCGCTTTACTGCGCGGCGATACCATGTGCACAAGGCTCCAACCCGCAAGCCTTGGGTCAGTTTGGCACGCCCATGGAAGGTAACAAACTTGCGTGGCGTCTCGGTTAGCCACAATATAGACATCGTCTCCATTATATTTGGAATCCTATCGAATTTCGATTAGCCCAATCTTAAGGTCTTCTCTCGTGACATCAGGATCGAACCAATGGCATTTGAATACCACTGGCTTCAAAGAACTGCCACCTTTGAATTCGAGCTCGTATATCTCTTCGACTATGCCGTAATAGTCCTTGGTATCATTGCCGGGCGTACGAACTCCGCTGCACGTGGTTTTTTGTTGGGGCTGGCTCTCCTCGTAGCCTCTACTGCGAAAGCGATAGCCATTGACATCATAAACGGTGTATGACTTGACCTTACGGTTGAAGCCAAGGCCCACCTCTCTCAATTCAGCACTCATTTGCAGGGTTAGGACGGTTTGATCGTTAAATTACTCGCTCCTAGGAGCAAAGTGGAATCACAAAGTCGGAACGAGGTTACTCGGATGGTACCTTTGAACAGAACCAGAAAACGAAGTTGGGCTTGCCATGTCTAAGAAGATGGTCCTCTTGTTGTGAGGTAGGAGCAGTATTGCCGCTCCAGTAAATATTAATGAATTCCCTGAAAAACAAGAGACAGGAGGGTCGAATCGATAGGTAAGAGGATATAGTGACGGCGTATGAAACAAGCAGACTGAGAACTTACTTCTGATAATCCAGTCACTCATGAAGGTTCAACAACAAGTACATCATGATAGTGGTCCACTCCTCATGGGTCAAGTTCTTGTTGGCACCTGCGCTTTCTTTTCTGAGATCCCCTTTGAAAAGTTTGGGGTTCGATGAGTTCTCCTCGACGTTGTAACGAGGGGTTGGATTATGCACGCTGGGAAGTTCCTCAGTATAGTACGCCTGTGTGAAGGTCGACACCTCCTCCAGAACGAATGCCTCCACCGTGGAAGCCTCAATTTTGGCTTTATTTCTACACTTTTTCCGAAAGAAGCTTTAGACACCTCTCGATTGGATAGCACCAACGGGCCTGCACGGGACCCCCGAGCCGTGCCTCGCGGGGCAGGTGCAAAATCAGATGCTGCATCGATAGGAAGAAGCTGGGTGGAAATATCATCTCCAACTTGCAGAGCAACAGAGGTGCAGCCTTCTCCAGTTCAAGACAAACTTCTTGATATAACTGCTTGGCACAAAGCTGTCGGAAGAAAAAGCTCAACTTTGCCAGGACGCGCCACACTGGCTCGGGGAGTTATCCCCAGGTCATCGCGGGAAGGATTCGCTGAATCCATAAGTGGAAGTCGTGACTCTTCATCCCTAACACTTTCATAGTGTCCAAGTTCACTCCCCGAGCCAGATTCGCCGCAAACCCATCAGGGAACCGCACCGTCTTCATCCACTTCAGTATTTCCTTCCTAACTGGCCTTTTCAGGACGTAATCGGCCGGACCCCTTTTCCATCTCTTACCTGGCGCAGGGGTCTTCAGCACAAGCTTTGGTCTATCACAAATCGTTTCAATGCCAGTCTAGCCTTAACATTGTATTTTGACTTCTTACCAATGTCCATGAGTGTTGCCCAGAGTGCCTCGGCGACATTCTTTTTTGTGTGCATTACATTGATGTTGTGTGGAAGAAGAAGGTCCTTGAAGTACGGTAGCCTATGCAAGCCCGATATATGAGTCCACATGTGTGTGGTACCATATCCAATAAAACCACCGTTCACTTCATCAATTTGGAGAGCTTGTAACTCGGCAAGGACAGCGGCAGGGCTCCTAGGCTCAGGAATGGGGTCGGTGACTTGAACACCTTTCGTGTAGTGCTTTTCATCTTGTCTCACTTCATGGCCCTCGGGCAGGAATTGCCGATGTTTGTCGAAAGAAGAATACTTGACACCCTTTTTCAGCCAGGTGAACATCACATCAGTCTTGCATGTTGGGCAAGGGAACTTCCCGTGAACACACCACGCGCTGAACAAGCCATACGCCAAAAAGTCATGCAATGAATACTGGTACCACACATGCATTGTGAAGTTTCTCTTTGTAGCTCGGTCATACGTCAGCACCCCCTCATCCCAAGCATGTTGCAATTCATCCCACACTGGCTGCATGAACACACCCATATTGTTGCCCGGGTGTCCAGGTATTATCAGCGTCAAGAACACATTCCCGGGTTCAAACATGACGCTGGGGGGAAGATTGAGGGGGATCACGAACACCGGCCAACAAGTGTACGGGGCCACCATCATTCCAAACGGGTTGAACCCATCTGTTGCCAGCGCTACGCGTACATTCCAAGCCTCCAGAGCCTTTTCAGGATTCATGGCATCGAAGTGCCTCCATGCATCACCATCCGCTGGGTGTACCATCTTGTTAGTGTACCTTTTGCCTTTCTTGTGCCACATCATCATTTTTGCGGTATCCTCGGTCATAAACATCCGTTGGAGCTGATGTGTGAAAGGAAGGTGCCGTATCACCATCTCGGGGATCTTGGACTGTCTCTTGATGCCATCACTACCTTCTACCTCCACATACCTAGAGGCTTTGCACGTTGGACAGTGTGTTGTGTCCTCGTGGTCGTCCCTGAACAGGACGCACCAATTCGGACAAGCATGGATCGGCTCGTACGACATCTTAAGTGCACGAAGGAGCCTCTGTGACTCGTACGTGTTCTTCAGCAGGATGTGGTCCTCCAGAAGCAGTCCGGCAAAAACTCACAACACGAGATCGAAGCCGTCTCGACTAATGCCCAGCTGCGACTTCAACGCTATTAGGCGTGAAATGCCATCCAGCTGCGAAACCCTTGTCTTCTCGTGAAGGGGCTTCTGTGCTGACTCCAGCATGGTGTAGAACGCCTTTGCGGTTTCCTCCGGATCCTCCTCCACCTCCATTCCTTGAGGGAACGCCCCTTCCTGGTAGTCTTCCATCAGGTCTACCATCCTGGCATCTGCATCAAACTCCTCGAGGAGGGGTCTCACCGGCTCCTCCCTAATAAGATCGCGTTCACCATGGTGAACCCAGCGCGTATAGTTTCGAACGTATCCATTCTAGAAAAGATCTTCCATAACCGTATGTCTGTCTCTCCATTTCTTGTTCTTACATTTGCTGCACGGACACTGGTCCCCCTAACCCATTCAGTGGTCTGTTTTTCCCTTGTCTAGCCAGTGTACATCCACTCACGGTCAGTCATCCTCTGCCATACGCCAATGTAAGCGAGCAATAAAACCAGCATCTGCATCTACAAGGCGTTCCTACCATCTAATAGGTGAAGGATAGGTCCTAATCCCATCTGCATCTACAAGGCGTTCCTACCATGCTCCACGCTCGTCCGAGACGGAATTTCGGCAGCACCTCCCCGCTGTTCTCCCGAAACACGTCCCGGCAGGGAGAGTGTGCATCCGGAGAACAATAGGGAGGTGCTGCCAAAACTCCGACTCGGACGGGGGTGGAACATGGAAGCTGACCCATCTACGCATCCTCGGGCTGTCCAAAAAACGTGTACAATCCGAAAGAGATACCGTCGCAAATATGCACTGATTAGCATACCAACGGCCGCGTATCACTTTCGGACGGGAGACGCCTAACTCGGTTACGCAATCTACTTACAACAACTATAAGGGAGGTGGTTTATACCTAGGGTGGCGGCGCAGAGGTGGGTAGCGGGGCGGTGGAGAGTCGACGCAGTGCAGGAAGAACTGCAGCGCCCACGAAGACGATCGGGGTCACAGAGTACCTCCCACAGGTCCTCCTACAAAAAGGGCGAAAAAAGGGCAAAAAAAGGTTAGTATCCATGCAAAATTTCGGCAGCACCTCCCCTGCACGGGGATGTTTCCAAAACCTGCAAAAAACAATGGCGCGAAGACCGATAACCATAGCGGCTCAAAGGCCGATAACCACAGTGGCTCGAAGGCCGATAACCACAGCAGCACGAAGGCCAACATCACAATGGCACGATGGCCGACAAGTAGTTAAGGGGTTAATGTACCTTGCTCTCGTAGCCGGTTCGACGATGGTGGAGGTGTTGGCAGGACAGACATGCCAAGAAGACAGCCGAGGCACCTCCTCACCCTCTCCCTTTCTCTCTTCCTCCTCCTTCTTCCTTCTCTTTCTCCTTATTTTTTCTTCTCCTTCTTCCTTCTCCCTTCTCCCTTCTTCCTTCTCCTCCCTTCTCCTTCTCCCTCCTTCTTCCTTCTCCTCCCTTATCCTTCTCCCTTCTCCCTCCTTCCTTCCCTTCTCCCTTCTCCCCCTTTCCTTCTCCTTCTCCCCCACTGCTCCTCTCTGCTCGGGGCGCAGAGCGGCGGGCCCAGGGACGGCGGCGGTGGAGGCGGCGGGCTGCGGCGGGTGCGGTGAGGGCGTTGCGGCGCGGTGGAGGTGGTGGGGTGCGGCGCGGTGGAGGCGGCGGGCTGCGGCGGGTGCGGCGAGGGCGTTGCGGCAAGGTGGAGGCGGTGGGTGCGACGCGGTGGAGGCGGCGGGCTGCGGGCGGGTGCAGCGGCGGCGGGGGCGCGGGCGGGTGCGGAGAGGGAGGTGGAGGTGGCGGGGACAGAGATAATGGGACAGACGGGTGGGCCGAAAGGCCCACCCCATCTTTAGGGCACCGAAATTCTTTGGTGACAAACCTGGCCCGACTATCGGCAAAGAAATTTTCATTTCTTTTTTAAAAACCCTTCGCCGACAGCTCCACCTCAAACCGTGTCGGCGAAGACCTCGCTTTGTCGACGCATCCAAGTGCGGTCGACAAAGAATGTTTGCATTTTTTGTTTTTTCTATCCATTTTTTTTCTAGGTCCTTCCTACTATAATTAAATATCAACTTCAAAACTTGGAGATGTTTTGAGTTATTTAGCTATATTTCGTTAATTTTTTTCCCGCACTTGAATTTTCCCGCATTATTCAAATTTGAACTGCAGGTGCATGAAATAGTCAAACTTAGCTATTCAAAAAATGATATTCATGTTGAGGAGTGTGTTTTAAGGCCGTGTCCCAAATCTCACCCAAAATTTCGAAGTCCTTGTCCACGTAACACGACCATCCACGAGTGCTAGAAGTGTTTTTTAATTATATAAAATGCAAACGAAGTCGAAAAATCACGAAACTTGTTGGGGTGTCGTGTTATCGCATGTGGAGGCTATGAAAAAAATTTGAAAAATTTTGGAGCAAGTTGCGGCGTCGGATGCTCAAAATCCACACATCTCTACATGATCAGAAGTGATCACATGTGGAGATGTCTAGGTTTGTGATCACATGTGAAGATGTATGGGTTTTGAGCATCTGACGCCGCAAATTGCTCCAAACTTTTTCAAATTTTTATCGTAGCCTCCACATGCGATAACACGACACCACGACAAGTTTCATGATTTTTTGACTTCATTTGAATTTTATATAATTAAAAAACACTTATACCACTCCTGGACCGTCTTGTTACGTGGACAAGGACTTGGAACTTTTGGGTGAGCTTTGGGACACGGCCTTAAAACACACTCCCCAACATGAATATCATGTTTTGAATGCCAAAGTTTCATTATTTCATGCACCTCGCTCAAATTTGATTATGCCTAAAAATCTAGTGAACGAAAAAATTAACGAAATATAGCTAAATGTTGCCAAAAGGGCCCAAATTCAAACATGTGCTTGTAAACAATGTAGCAAGGCAACAAAAAAAGTTTGAAGTCAAAATTCGAAAAAATGAATACTCTTTGCCGACAGCATACACATGCTGTCGGCAGAGAGCATCCTTCGCCGACAGCCGAACGGCGAGGCTGTCGGCGAAGCAAACGGCGACGACACCGTTTGGCCGCGCCAGCGCTTCGCCGGCAGGATTTCGTTCCCGACAGGATCGCTGTTGGGAAAGAAATCCTTCACCGACAGCCTGGCTTCGTCAACAGACCTTAGCGCTGGTGCTGTCGGCGAAGGATTCTTTCCCGACAGCGGAGTTTTCCTGTCGGGAAAGAGTTTCTTCGCCAACAGCCCAGATCCTGGCTGTTGGGAAAGCTCTGGGCTGTCGGCGAAGCCACAGTTTCCTGTAGTGGTTTAACCATTTACAAGTAATTTATTGTTAATATGTAGCCTAGGATCAATGATGAATACTATTTTAGTATACCATTATATTGCTATTTGATACAATATGATGTCACATCCTGAGACGCTTGGAGACGACGATCTGTACAGCGCGGCGACGGAGGGCGATTTGCACCTGGGAGCACGAGCCGCCCTCATCGTCTCGTGAGACGACGACCTCACCTTGTCTCTAGCTCGCGAGGGGTGTTTTTATAAAATACACGGCATACAGACGGCTCAAAACGCCGCGCTGTACATGCCCTTACGAGCCCGGCGAGATTATTATCGTTAAGGACCAGGTATATTTATTGCAGAGATGCAGCTTCCTCAATATTTCACCAGATACATAAGGATTAGGCTAGTCTCAGTGGGGGTTTCACCATAGTGTCATGCACATTAAATACAGTGACACATCAGCAATTTGATTGAAACGAGGAGGAGAGAGAGCAACATGGTTTCACCATGGTGAAACTGGGCTGGCGTCGTTTCCCAGGTAGTGAAACCCGAATGAAACCTGCACTGAGCCGTTTCATCGCGTCGTATACACATGATTAAGGATGTTTGTGATCCCATACACATGCATACACATGCGGCAATTAAGTGCTTTTCTAAGCCTGGGAAACAGTGCATTGAAACTGTTGCATTGTGGAGGGTGTTTCAATGTTTGTTTCATGGAGGCTTTATTAGCAATTTTGTTTGGGAAACAGTGCAATGACACCATGCACTGAGACTGGCCTTATACCTTAAGAATTATATCTCTGTAATGTTTCATCAAAAAAATTATACCTCGGTACCTTCATATTCAGAAATCTGAATGGATCATCAAAAAACAGTCACTGAACTCCATGTGCGCTGCTGCCCAATCGTTGGCTGCCAACCTTGCTGGTCCTTTTTTTAAAGGGCCGGCAAAATTTTTGCCAGAATTTATATTAGACGAATAAAAAGAAAAGGCAAAGTATCAGTCCAGTTTTTTGAGTGGAAACTGGGCCGAAAATCCATACAAATAGGAAGGTACCCTACTCCACTACACAATTAGGTACCAAAAAAACTACTCAACTGTAAGCAACTCAAGGCTCGGTCGGATTGGGTCATCGACGCGAGCAGCTTGCAACTATAACCACTCGGTGACCCAACTAAAGAACTCCACTATCTATTGAACTACCACTACTTGGCCAAAGAGTCCCTTCGAATCCAAGCGACACGCACTTGGTCACCAAATCTCGTAGCCAAAGCTTAGAAAGAAACAAGGAAGCGTCCCAAGCCGCACCAACACACCAAACAACGAACTCCACCCCAGAACCCAGATCTCCAAGACCACTGACCACTGCCACTCAAGCGCGTCGGATTGGGATATCGACCGCGGAACCACAGTAAACTACTACCACTCCTTGGATCACCGGGGTCCCGAGCTTCCTCCGCCGGCGGGGTGACAAGGCACAACCGATCGACTCCCCAATCTCTCCTTCATCTCGCCACCGCCGCAAGATCCGCTACCCAAATGAACAAGCCTGAATCTTCAGGGATACGATCAACGCGCTGGCCCCCTCTCCTCGCCCGGTCGGATTGGGTCATCGACCGAGCCTCTCCATCCACTGCCACCACAACCAATGCCCACCGCCAGCAAGCCCTCCGAGCCAAGCCTCGACCCCAGTGCTAGTGACCAGGAGCTGCAGCCACGCCACCACGCCGCCGCCACGCGCCCTCGCTGACAACCGACAGCCCGCCACCACGACGTCCCTGTCATCACCAAGCAAGCCGCCGTCGGCCGCACCACCACAGTGCAGCCGACTATCTACCGCAACGGGCTGGAGCAAGGGAGCACACCAAGATAACGCCTCCAAGGAGGGAAACGACACCCAAAGGTGCCGCTGTCATCGTGCCAGAAGGCCCGGCATGGCTTTCGCCGGTGTGCTCCCCTATCCAACACAACACAGTAGCTGGACCAGGGACTTACCACAGCCACCGGGGGCCGGCGTCGCCGCCGCCAGAGGCCACTGCTGAGAGCCGGCCCTTTGAACCACCGCAGGGGACCTGGCCAGATCCAGGGGGAGGGGCGCCATCCCCCACCCAAACCACCGCAGGGGCACGGCCGGATCCAGGGGGAGGGGCGCCGTCCCACACCCGAACCACAGGGGAGCCGGAGCAGCCACGTTGGCAATGAAAGCGTGCAGCAACCTCCAACCCACGCTGCTGAGCAGCGAGCTCCACCACCACGCCCCCACTTGCAGCACCTACCACCGCCACTCCGCCACCACAGTGCGACCCGCTGCCGCACTGGCCCCCCAAGCCGCCAAGGGGGCAGCGCCCAGCAGGGAACCAGCACACAGGCGCCGGATCCGGCCACCCCCACAAGGGCAGACGGATCCGCCCTCCAGCCGCCCCCAGCCATGGAGTCGCCGGCGCGGCTCCATCCCTACCACCATCCGCTCGGCCTGTCCCCGCACGGATACAGCCAGGAGACGCCGGATCCATGCAAGGGTGTGCCAGATCTGGCCCCCAAGGGCCCGTCGCCGGCAGACCCCGCCTCCAAGTTCGCTGGGAAGAGCAACTGCCGCCCCCATCGGCAGACCCATCCGCTGGTGGAAGGGGCTGCGGAAACGACATGTCGCGAAGCTGGGAGGCAACAATCTTGTACAGCGCGCTCTCTTGATCATTTGGAGCCTGGGAATACGAGCCAATGTTGTTGTCTCACGAGACGACGACGTCGGGCGTGTCTGCGCTGCGAGGGACTTTTTTGCATAAACCACTGGATAGAAATGGGTTCAGTCCACCCGCTGTACGTGCCCTAAGCCCTCTAGTTCTAGGAACAGCATCAAAATGGTACAGTCCATCTTTGAAATTTATAGTGAGTTCTCTTTCCTTGGTGCCACCCATCCACATGTTGGTATTACCGTATTAGCTGGGACTGGGAGTAATCAGTACTGCTGGGAGATGGAGAAGTTGGTTTGCAAGTGTGAAAACTAAGAGAAGTGGATAAGAGCATTCCAATTTATAGTCCTCGGTCTCTGGTGACACAGCAGCTAAGGACAATGTCAATTTCAGCATGGATCCTGCAAGGTCTATATATATGTCTAGTAGGCTTTCATGGTTGAGCTGCCTCCGTGTGTCTCTGACTCTCACTCCGACTCCATCTATCTGTCCACTACATGAAGACTATATGAAAGATCCTCAAGGCAGTGAGCATGCATCAATGAGTACTAGCGTATTAGCTGGTCGCAGTTCTAAATGAGATGAACAGAAAAAAAAATGTTTAATGACCCGTGAGCAAGTGATGGTGCATTTTATCAGGCATTTTGCTCGCTATAAAAACCAGTGGTGATACAAAAGCAGTTTTTTATGTTGTAAGAGGCCAGATGATAAGTTGAGTTTCCGTGTGTGTGGTAGCCATGTGTTGGAATGTTTTACTTTTTCAGGAATTGCGTCGAATGTAAAATTTGAGAATTATCTGCACTAATAAAAGTGTATTTTGTCAGAAGTGTTTCTTTGCATTGCCATTGAAACAAATCTGCTTTTGAATAATTTACTGTATCATGCTCCGCATTCATTCCAGGAGAGAATGACAAAATCCTAACACTTTGATGGCTACTAGTACGGCTCCAGCAAAGGAAATTAATTCATGGTGTAACACCATGGATTTGCAAAGAAATAGGACAACTAACTGGCCACATCCACGTGACAGAAGTATATGGTGTGTACGTTATACACATAAGTGCTATTGTACTCCTTGTTGTTAGTAAGAGATAAAAATACCTCAAACAATTGTGAGCCCTTGATTTTATTTTTTTATTAAAAAATATTAATTAAATAATTAATCAATGGGAAAAGAGAAGTAAAATAAGTTGCTGATGCTAATTCCCAAAGTTATGGATTCAGAATACAGTGGGTGCCACTTCCTTTTCCGAGCTGACCGGCCCTTACTTCTCTCCATGGTCTGTTAATTTCAGCCTAAGGACACACCACCTCTATCTATTTTCCCTAGCACCTTCTTCCTAGCTGCAACCCAAGCAGAAGGAAGGCAACCCCTCCAGGCTCCAACCCAGTATGAAAAAGAAAACTTGCCCCTTCAGCCTCCCCATGTAATCATCTCACATACATGGTTACATTGTTCTATTCACCCGAACAAATCATGTGACATGTTGTAGTTTTATTTGGCTGTTAACAAATGTGGTTGGATACTTATGTCTCCAGAAATTGGCACCCTACACGCTCTTGCATTCCAATCTGGCCCAACCGCGAGCCCACTCTCGCTCCACCCCGGCACAAGTTTCTCACCACATGGCCGCGTCCCCGCACGTATTGCCCCCATGGGGCAACATGCCCCCACTCGCCTACTCCTCGCCCGCCCCACAGCCAAGGCACTCTACTGCGCTAGCAACACACAGGATGTGTGCCACTGTTGTGGTCCGCAGATGCTTGTCTCCGACCATGGCAGGCACGGTAGCCTCCTTGGCCGTTCTGTTCCTTCTATTGTCACTCGACAAAATCGTTCCACAACTTCTATTTCTTGATGCGACCACCAAAGTGATCTTTCCCCACACCATGACTCACTGACAAAATCGCCACAACACAAGGCAACAATTAAATTATATCACTTGCATGAGAAAACCTTGTAATGAAATCCCTGTGTTGGAAAAGCTTCTAACACTAGCGCACAACACGGGCTGGCACTAGCACTAAGATGTCATGTGAGTTCTTTTTCTTTGGTAGCACCTATTCGCATGTGACAAAGATGGTCAAGATTGTTGTTCGCTTGATTATACATGGTCCAATGGACAAGAAATCCCTGTGTTGGAAAAGCTTGACAGAATCCTGGTAAACAAAGAATGTGAGGACATTTTCCCTCAAGTAGGTGTAAGGAAAATGCGTAGGGAGGTATCTGATCACAACCCTCTCATAATTTTCTCGATGTTATTAAACATAACAGGAAAATTGAGTTCAAATTTGAACTTAGTTGGCTTTCTGATGAAAACTTCCTGCCTACTGTTAAAAGAATCTGGGACTCTCCTTGTAGAGCTAAATCTGCTCTGGATAAAATACAACAAAAGCTGAAACTTTTCAAACAATTTTTCAAAGGGTGGGGCTTTAATTTGCAAGGGGAATTGAGGAAAAAAAAAGAAAGGAAATCAGTGAGGAGATTGCAGAATTGGAGGGTATTGAAGAATTAGTTGGGCTTGATGCTCAACAGATGGTGAGGAGATTGTGGCTAGTGAAAGAGAATTTATCCCTATTAGATCAAGAAGAAACATATTGGCACAATAGATGCCATGAAGAATGGATTCTTAAAGGTGACAATAACACTAAATATTTCCATCGAATAGCTAGTGGGAGACAGAGGAAAAATAATATTCTATCCCTTGAGGCAGATGGTAACCTCATAGAGGGAGATGAAAATCTATTAAAACATGCTACAGCTTACTATACAGATTTGTTTGGTCCCTCCCCAACTTACAATGTGAATCTGAATGAGGAAGTATGGGATAGTGCTGAAAGAGTAAATAATAATGAAAATGTGGTGCTGTGTGCTCCATTCTCTGAAGTGGAGATCAAATCGGCCCTTTTCCAAATGGAATGTAACAAGGCTGCTGGACCAGACAAGATCCCAATAGAGTTCTATCAGACCTGTTGGGATATTGTAAAAAAAGATTTAATTCAATTGTTTGATGATTTTCATAAAGGTGAGGTTGATATAAGTAGAATGAATTATGGAATAATCACTTTGTTACCTAAGGTGAGTGGGGCATCTAAAATACAACAATTTAGGCCAATCTGTCTCCTAAATTGTTTGTATAAGTTGTTTACTAAGGTGTTGACTATTAGATTGGAGAAGATTGCTGAGAAATTGATTCATCAAAATCAAACAACTTTCATGAAAAACAGAAACATCATGAGTGGGATAATGGTCCTCCATGAGATTCTTCATGAAACTAAAGTAAAAAAACAAATAGGTGTGGTGCTGAAGTTAGATTTCGAAAAAGCTTATGATAAAGTCAATTGGGACTTTCTTTTTGAATGTTTAAAAGCAAGAGGTTTTTGTGAGAAATGGTGTGGTTGGATTAAAAAGGTGGTAACTGGGGGACAAACAGTGTGAAATTAAATAACTTGATTGGCCCTTATATAAAAAGCTATAAAGGGGTAAGACAAGGAGAACCCCTGTCTCCCATTCTCTTTAACTTTGTGGCTGATGGCCTAACTAGAATGGTTCATAAAGCACAATTAAATGGTTTGTTCACTGGTTTAATTGATCATATTATCCCTAATGGAGTTGCTATACTCCAGTATGCTGATGATACTATAATTTGTCTGAAACATGACATTGCTAAGGCTACAAATCTTAAGATTCTTCTGTACATATATGAGTTGATGACTGGGCTTAAAATTAACTTTCACAAAAGTGAGGTTATTGTTCTTAATGATGAACAAAATTGGGCTGCAGAATATGCTGATATTTTTAATTGCCAAGTGGGGTCCTTCCCAATTAAATATTTAGGTGTTCCAAAGTGAGTCCTAGTAGACTTCATGTGAAAGACTGGTTACCACTTCTGGAGAAGAGTGGCAAGAAATTGGGTACTTGGCAAGGGAGTTGCATGTCAATTGCTGGAAGGTCCATGCTGATAAATTCTAGTTTAAATAATACTCCAATTTATCATATGTCCATTTACCTTCTTCCTAAAACTATCATCAGTAAGCTAGACAAGTTGAGAAGAAAGTTCTTCTGGTAGGGGGGTGGTACCAAGAGAAAGTATCACTTGATAAAATGGGTGAAAATTTGTAAGAATAAAAAGAAGGGAGGACTAGGTATAAAGGACATTAGAAAGATGAATATAAGTCTTATGGGTAAATGGTGGTGGAAACTTGAGAATGAGAATGGTTTATGGAAAGCCATAATTAGGCAAAAATACCTAAGAAATAAGAGTATTTGCAATGTGACTCATAGGCAGAATGATTCTGCTATGTGGAGTGACTTGTTGAAAATTAAGAATCTATATCTACAAGGAAAATTTGTGTTAGTTCGTAATGGGAAAAATACTCTTCTATGGAAGGACTCTTGGCTTTTTGAAAAAACAGTTTGTGATGTAATGCCTGGTTTGTTCAAACTGTGTGAACAACCTGATATATCTGTTCATGATGCTAAAATAGCTCCTGACAGTATAACTTTTACTAGATGGTTGGTGGATGACCTAAGAGAATCTTGGGATCAGATTATAACTAGTCTAACTGACTTGGAGGATGATTTTAATGATGACAAAGTTGTATGGAAATTTGATGCCAAAGGGAAATATTCTGTGAAATCAATGTATAAAGCGTTAACAATGAATGACTCTGGACCTTATCATAGGAAGATCTGGAAAGGGAAAATCCTAGCTAAAATCAAGATCTTCCTGTGGCTCCTAATGAATAATGCAGTTCTGACTAAAGATAACCTCATCAAAAGAAAATGGGTTGGGTCTCCCATGTGCTATTTTTGTGACCAGAATGAAAGTGTGAACCACCTGTTTTTTAGGTGTAATACTGCTAAGGTGGTTTGGGGCATTGTTGCCAAAGCCCTGGGAGCTGTTAATATCCCTCAAAGTCTGAACCAATGCTGGGACTGGTGTGAATGATGGCTTCCAAATGGAACAAAGTTTCACACTTTAGGCATTGCTGTGGTCTGCTGGGCACTTTCGAAAACTCGTAATTCAGTTTGTTTTGAAGGAAAACTCATTGCCGACCCAGTGAATATCATATGCTTTGCTTGTGCGCTCATGGGTTATTGGGCAGGTCTATCTCTGGCTGAAGACAAGGAAGCTATTGAGGAGGGCATGAACGCCTTGCTGGCTATTGCAATGAGCCTATCTGCGAAGAAGAAGAAGACAGAGCAACTTCAGGAGCTTGATGCCCCATAGCCGGATCAGGAGGAAGGAGTTGCCTGAAAGTCAGAAAAAGATGAAGTGTGTGAAGATGAAAAGAAAGCTTATGTTGAATGGCGATGATGTGTCGCATCTCTAGGTGTTACTATCCTTTAAAAGACTATGTCGTAGTCCCTTCTTTTCAGCCTGTTGCTAGTTTGTTTAAAATTTGCTGTGGGTTTGTTCCCTAGCTGCTACCCTGAGCTGCTCTTGTGCTTTGCTTCTTGTAAACTCCAAACAATGTATTTCCGTTAGTGATAATGGAAATGGGGGAAGGGCCCTCGTGTCGAAAAAAAAGGTTAGATTTGTATATGTGATCTACCTTTTTATTCATATCGACTAAGTTAGACCGGTTGAATGAATTTTTAACCTCTTACATATTTTATATAGCCATTATTTTACCATATTCTTTACTGTTTACTCATGACATGCATAGGAGTTAACTCTCTAGTCAACTAGGAGAATTCCCCGCGCGTTGCTGCAGGAATATTGAGGGTTATCATAATATTCTTATGGAGCACCGAGTATTATACATTCAAACATCAGTTGATTGTCGAGAGTCGCCGGGCACAGAGAGTTCGCAAAGGTTTCTTACCGGCCAGAGCGGAGGCCCGCTCGATCGCATGGCTCCTCCACGCGTACGCCGGCGTGTGAAGGGCACCCAGCAGTGTCCAGCTCCAGCGGCTCAAAGGCGTGGAGGTCGTGGGGAGATCACGCTGCCGGAGGAGATCGTAGTGTATGTCTTCTTGTGTCATGGGTCATGGTGTGGAGAGAATTGTAGGCCGTCACAATGCTGCTCACCTGGTCGTGTTGCATGCGTTCGTCTCTGTAGGGTGTGCCTCCTTATCAAAGACGAGTGGGTGGTGGCCGTTACTTTAGAATTTGTGAAGAAGGTGAAGTGGAGCTGGAGATGACCGGGCAATCTGCATGTAACTGAAATTGCACTGACATGGCTCAAGGAGGATGCAGATAAATATCTTAGTGGGGTTTGTCTATATAGGAGATATAGATGCCCTCAATTTATTGGCTATATTGTAGCTGCACATCCTCGGAACTGTCTGAAAATCAAGCCATCGTGCTCCACGTTGACTGCATTCTTCCACTTGTCAATGAATTGTCCAATTGACTGGCACGCCAAGGATCGACCAAGACCTAAAGTACTTGTGGTCGTCTGAGGCTTAGGGAATCTCCACTGTTCTCACAAGGCGTCTAAGTGTGCTACGCGAAGATCCATATATTCGCGTCAACACCCCTTATGATACATATTTGGGTGGCACATGGCCGGGAGTAAAGCTTAGGGAACTGTCTAAGAAGATAGCAGAATTTCAAAGTCGGTCAGTGATATCTAGGTGAGAAGGAAGGGAAGTGACTTATTGTTCCTTGGTGCCACCCATTCGCATGCGACAAAGAAGGTCGTAGCAGGCAGAGGAGTCATCAGTATTAGCTGGGTGTCAGAAAAAGTTACAGAGAGATGTGTTGGGTAGCTAGCTGGTTTGCAATGCTGACTGTGAAAACTAAGAGACGCCAATGAGGCACTCCCATTTATCCTCCTCATGCTCTGCAAGCTTTTAATTTGGGTTGGTAACGTGGCTGCTATGGACAATGTCTATTTCAGCACGGATCCCACAAGTTCTATATATAGGTGATTGAGCTGCCATAAGCTGTCTGTCTCCATCTATCTTCCGACGCCGTGTGGACTAATATATTGTGTATTAGCTGGTCGTAGATCTAATGAGATCAACAGAAGTCCTCACTTGTCTCTAGGGCTCCGCCACTCCGGGGCAGCATGGACATTTTCTCATCAAGCAAGCGAATGTTTTTGCAAAAAAAGGTTCGCCTGAGGCCTCGTTCGTTTGCTCAGGATCCAATCCAGGAGCTGATTTATTCCAGCCCAGGAACGAGTTGATCCGTACATGTTATTCCTTCCGTGCCTATAACTATTCCAGGCCTGTAACTATTCCAGAGGTCAAGAGGTTCGGAATGAATCTGGGCCTTTCACAGTGGAGAGAATTCCAAATCGGGCCAGTTTTCATTCCAAGTTGGACTGAAACAAACAGACCAAAATATAAACGTCTGCTTTCGAAACGGGCCTCAGTATTCCACCCGGATTGGGCCCTTGAACGGACCAATCCGGCCTAAGAGCAACTCCAACAATTTGCTAAACATCACTTGGCAACTCTATAGTTTTGCCAAGTCTCAGAGCCAAATGGCAAGTGAAAAAATAGGCCTTCTCTAACAGTTTGCTATTTAAGCTTGGCAAATTGAGAAATAATAGCCCACATGTCTTCATTTTTTGTGGGGTTGGTGCCTGGACGAGCGAAGGCAGAACGCGGCTTCCATTCTCTGTAATTTTGCATCAAGCTCAGGCAACCATTTTGCATCAGATTTCATTCTCTGCGTCTCTGTCGGCCAGCAACACGTAGAAACGAGACCAATCATCCCCTTCCATTGCAATGACTGTACAAAAAATAAAAATGTCATCATCAATCTGTACAACAGCAGCATCCACCCCTTCCATTATCAAGAACCACAGATCGATCTAGCAAATACCATGAAGCTACAGATGCATAGAAGTCGCAGCCGGCCTAGCTGATCTAGCAATTACCATGAGCCGTATGGATAGAGAAAAAGAACCATCTGTACGTGTGTTCCCAGGGTCTACAGGCACCAGCTTTTTGGATCAAACGACACAATCTATGGGGCTTCAGCAAGAAGCTACTCGATCAAGCGTAGCACTATGGCGATTGGCCGGCGAACATCACCACGATCCTGAACTACTCGTACTGGAATAGAAAAAAGCACCGACAACATATCGATCTAGCCATGAATTCGCGTCAAATCACTAGCCCTGGTAGCGCCGCCCTCTAGCTAGGCAGAGAAGATCGATATAACTGATAGAATCGTACCAATACTCTAGCCGCCGCAGGCAGCCGACGAGAATACAGATCGATGAAACAAGATGGAGAGACGACGAACCTACCTTCTCTGGCGTCGATCCTTGTCCTTGCGACAGCAGCCGCCGGCGATCCGGCCGTCTCCTCCAACTCGCGACGAAGAAGGGCATCGGATTTCCTTCTGCTCCTTGCGAAGATGCACACGCGTGCAAGATAAAGGAAGGCGAGCGAGATAAAGGAAGCCGCGCCTGGCTGTTCGCGCGCGCGGGAGAAGCAGCGGCGTCGGCCGAAATCGCGATGCCAAGCGAGCGAGACCGGCACAAATATGCGCGTGGAAGGACCGCTTTTGCCAAGTTACCCAATTTGCCAAGTCCTTTTGCCAACCTGTTGGAGGATGTTTTTTTGTGATTTTGGCAAAAATCTTAGAATGCCAAATGTTTTTGCCAAACTGTTGGAGTTGCTCAACAAGGCCTGAGAGTTTATTCGATCAAAGTGGACGAGGCAGCCAAAAAACTTGAGATCAAATTGGATGAGCCAGCCAAAAAAATTGAGCTTCCTACGAACACTGCAACCCCCTGATCAAGCGAGGGCCGAGTAGAACAGGGTCCAGGAAACTACTTGAATACATGCAGTAAATTACAAGAATGTAAAGCAATCATAGGAACTTGGTAAATTACAAGAATGTAAAGGATTAGAAAATGCAGTTCTAATAAATTACTTAAGTAGGCTATCAAAAAAGAAGAACTCAAAGCTACAATAAGAAAGACGGTAATCCTTTCGATTGGGTCTATGTGGCTGTGTGAGAAAAAATATCTAGTGGTTAATGTGTTTTGTGCTGCTGCCCTGTGGGGGCTTTAGAAGCTAAGAAATGAGTTATATTTTTAGGGTTCCAAGTGGAGAAATGGTCATGTTCTGCTACTGAAGGTAGCGATCATGGCAGAGAACTGGGTTGCTTTGTGCCCAATGAAAAGGAGGATGGAGTACTTAGGCTTTCTGGAAAAGATGAAACTTGCTTCAAGGCCGTTGGCGCTGACATGGTGAGCAAGCTGAATGGAAGGGCTGATAAACTTCTGTTCCTAACCGCGGCCAACTGGAGTGCCAATCTACCTGAAGAAGATCGGGCGAGGCTTTCAGCAGACTGGGAGAAAGCGTCGATGGATGGGATGTGGCATGATTTCTCCAAGTTGAAGCGGGCCTGGAACATGTGAATGGCGTTGGTTGTCTGTAGTGTTATGCTTCTTAGTCAGTAGTTGGTAATGGTGATGACTGCGTTGTGGTGTTTGCCCAGGTGTGGGTGTTGGAATAAGCTTGTGAGCTCTGCTGTACTAAACCTAAACTTGTGGTCTTTTTTAATAAAGGCCGGGGGCCACCCTTCAACTCAAAAAAAAAAAAGACGGTAATCCATCCATCCAAGAATACATGATGTTCTAATAAGATTGAAAAATGCAAAATAAACTTCATTTCTTAGCTATTGGGATTTGGGAACCATAGTGCCAGCCAGCTTGTGCTTATTTCAGCACTAAGAAAGATGATCTTGTTGAAAATCCGAGATTGGCAGAATAGACTACAGATCGAGGGTAGCTTATGAATTCACAGACACGTACAGCCGGAGTCGCGTTTGTACTATGTTCGCTGAAAAGAAATAGCTCTCCTGAGAACACATAATAACGACGCAGATCCAGAAAACGCTTATGCGATATATGCAAGAGACATGTCTCTCAGTCTCTGTGTTAGTGCTTTGTTCTCACAGATGAGTCGTCCAGTAAAACACGCATCACACGTCAAAGTGGCAAAGACTGAAGGAGACCTGTGGTTAACTGTCTGGAATGCCGAGAGTGCAAACTAGGAAAGGCAAATGAGCCCAGCTTCTCATTTTTATGCTCCTTAGAGCATTTCTAAGGGCCTCTCCAAATGAGTTTTGCATTTGAGAATTTGCAAAAAACCTCAAAAAGAGGGCTCCAATGGTTTTGTATATGACTTTTGCATTTGTACAAACTTTGCATTTGAGAGGCTCGGTTATGCATTTTTGCAGAGTCCCGCTCGACTTGGCATTCGCGATTCACCTCTAAAAATAGCGCGCGAAGGAAAAGAAAACTTTCGGTGGGTCACCTGGGTCCACAAATTGAGTAATTGCCAAGTCCATTTGCAAAGTCTTTTGGAGAAGGTCTATTTTTAGACTTTGCATTTTGGTTTGGGACTTTGCAAATAACAACAAATGCAAAACTCATTTGGAGAGGCCCTTGGAGATGCTCCTAAGCTTGTGGAGTCAAAGTGGTAACAGGTACTGGTGTCGACATATAAAGGAAATTGAGTTACATTTATGATCTAATACGTCAGCTCTGAATTAGCTTCTCGCTTGTATATTACCTTTCTAGTCACGAGGCCATCATGAAGGATGAATTTGGATCTGCTCTGTACCTCAATTCAACTCGAAATAAAAGGTGGAACCCACCTTAATTTTTTCTTGCGGGGACACTCCAAGACAGTATTCCTTGTGACCCTACACTGCCTCACGATTAAATCATGGGAGAGAATTGACCATTCATAGTAGCAACCGGAGCATTCTAGTGTACTAATTAATCAAGAACAGTAGGTTTATTGTTCGTTGTTCATATGAAACCCTGAAGCTAATATGATATCACAGGGCATTCCATTAAAAAACTCATGCCAAATGCTTTAAACTAACTTAGTAATCCTAGAGATTACCACTCTGCTCTTGTTTCTGAATATAATAGAAAATCTACGTGCTTACATGAGGCAACATTCAGGAAAAGCTCCAGTCTATACAGGTAACTGGAAAGCTCCAGTCCATACAGGTAACTGGGAGACACAAATCAAGATAAGTGATGATGGATGAACGTGCAGTAACCTGGTAGCTAATATATTGTGTTATGAAAGCCTAACATTTAGCTCCTGAAAGCAGCCTTAATTTCAGAAAAATCTTTATCTAATGAACTATGGTGAGTTATAATGTACCAACTTGCTTGTTACATGCCAGCACACCAACTCTTGCCTGATATGTTCTTTAGCAAAGCCTCCTTGGAACTTGGAGTTACACTATAGCTCAAAAACAAGGGATGGAAGGAAGTGAGATCTAAATGCAAGAACTTGATTTTATAAAAAGATCAAATTTGCAACCAAAACTCAAACTATGAACCAAGATAGAACAAAAAAATAAACTGACGCAACATCTAATCATATCATATGAGGCAGATATCTTATATTAATTATGTAACCAATGTTGATAACAATAGCTATTTGGGCGCAAGAATATATAGCACACTATTTGCTCAAACCGCTTACCTAGAACTGCTATTACATCGGCAAGGCGTTGATTTGACTCAAGGCAACCTTGACACAGTACGTTTTCCGTTTGTGATGACCAAAGAACAAGCTCTGCAGCATTAAAAGATGTTGTGAAATTCATTATTGGAGCATTCAGATGCACTTAGAAGTTCTTACCCTTACAATTCAAACAATTAATGCAGCTCCTTTATCTACTGTGGATCACTAGAGGAACAAATCTTTTTTTTTTTTCCACGGCCTCCAAGGGAGATCTATCAGATGCAGGCAACATGTCATGCAAACTATCGACATTTTTTGACCGAAGAAACTATCGTCATTCACTAAATAAATGTAATATGCAGGGTGTTTTGTCGTGCTTCCAGCATGTTGTTCAAAGTAATAGGACAAAACAACATGCAAAATGAGGAGAGTAGCATAATAAATAGAAGCTTCTGTTTTTTAACAGTTTGTAGACTTCGGAACCCATACCTTCGAGCCATTACAGGACAGAAAAGCAATGTATATTGCAATTGTAACCAGAAGTCCTTTTAGCAAAGCCATCTGCGCAACTTGCAAGCATAAATTATTTGTTAATAATTGCATGAGATACAAATTCCAGACAGACAACAATCCATGGCAAGATGTCGTCATGAGAGCAACTCTAATTCTATGATGCCAACTTTGTCACGAATAAACAGTATAAGAATAGAAATTCAGTTACCCTGTGATCCTACGTAGCGTTATGTACTCACTCTCCCCCTATGGCACCTGGTGCAGTACATCCTCACTTCGTCAACACCAGCCGACATGGACAAAGAATCGGACTCGACTGACTATCCTCTGGAGAGAAGTCATCAAGGAAACGCACAAGTCCACCACACCACAACAGTGATGCGTGCAGTAGTAGCTCATGCTGTTATAGATGTAACAAAAAAACGCAGCTTTTACCGTCAAGGTTCATGGTGCCGGTCCAAACCTCCGAGGCTCCGATGGCGTCAACTTGGGCACGGGGAAGGACTCAGTGAGGCTGCTCTTGTCAACCTCGCTCTGCCCGTCGACCACCACGCCATCGACGGGCACAACTTCCCCGGCCCTGACAGCCACGACCATGCGCACCCGGACGTCATGCACGCTGACGACCTCCCCGATCCCGGCGAGTACGACCCTGGGCGGGACCGTGGTGTGGTCACAAGCGACGATTTTCCTGTCCCGACCTTAGTGTACGCCAGCGTCTCCAGCCACTCGGCGGCGGTGAGGAAGAGCACGACGACAAAGGGTTGCGGCGCCGCCGTTGTTCCTTGCTTGTCGTCACGAGAAGAAGACATGGCCTCGACCATGGCGTGCTCCATGGGGGCCGGAAACGGAACGACGACGGTGGGCGCTAGCGGAGCGGCGGTTGTTTACGGATCGCAAAGGGAGGGGATGGGGAGTGTGCGCGAGTGGACGGGAGGGAAGCGAGAGGGTCTGAACGGACGGGAAGAGTCGACATGCATGGCTGGATCGGTTGGTGGCGCTCCGCTGTACGAGGCACGCCGAGTGGGCCGCGGGGGAAGGAGTCGACATGCGGGGAGGGAGCGGTTGGTGATTTGCCATGCGAAGGCATGCAGCGGATGAAAGAAAGGAGTGGTTGGCAGCGTTGCCGTGCCGCGGGTTACGTCGAGGGAAAGACGATGTCAGGTCAGGTGGTCGATAACCATCGGATTGATAATCGGATGGATGAGATGTGGGCGGGTGTCCTCCAATTTCAACACTCTTTTATAGTATAGATAGATGCTGACACTTCTAAAGAAAGATTTAATCTGAACTAAAACGTCTGAACATATAAAACCTGTAATTTCGCTAGCTGTACCATTTTAGAATATGTGGAAAGCACTGCAGACCCACTAGGCACTGTAAATGCAAGTATTGTAGTACTGTTTCTATTCAACCGTTTCTTCCTATGTATAGCATTTTCAGATTGATTCAATCAAAACAAATCATAGCATTTCTATTTTCATCAAATAAACATAACTTCATTCTTGGATATAAATTAGCAATACAGAGTTACTAACAATGGAACCAAGCAAACAAGTCCCAGACAATGGTACGGTGTAATAACATGTGACAACTGCTGCTACTTAGTTGCATATTCTTTTAGTAACTCTATATGTAGTTTCAGATGTTCATCATCTAAAGAACAATAATATATTCTTTTAGTAACTCTATATCTAGTTTCAGATGTTCATCATCTAAAGAACAATAAAATTGTAATTTCAGATGCTCCCAAAGACTTGGAGAATGGAGCCTCTGGAACTAAGCAAGCTGACGGAGCTGAGGCAGGCATTGCAGAATACCTCATCGAACTCAAAGAACGGCGATCAATCAAGTACTACGCATCTTCTACCTACAGATTTGGGAATCGCTGACATCTCACCTTGAGTACAAGAGGCGTGAGGGAGCGGTAGCACTCGGCGACGGCACAGTGGAGCAGCTGCACGTCGACGCTGATGTCGTTCCGGGGCTGGAGGCGGCCAATACCACCTTGGGCTTCTTGCTGATGCCGGTCTCGCCGCTCAGCGTTGGAGAGGGCAACTTGGGCGTGGCGGGCGGCCGAGCGCGGCCGCGACGGGCGGGCGCGGCGTCGGGCGCATAGCCGGGCGGTGGAGCGGCCTGGCGGGGGAAGCGTCTCCTGCTGCTCGCGGACGGTCGGGCGGGCGCGGTGGAGTAGCGGCGGTGGAGGAGCGCCGGCGCCGGCCGCGGGAACGACGTGTCGGGAGTGGGTCGGGGAGGCGATCGGGGCCTCCCGTAGCCGGGGGCCTCAAACTAAATTTTGCATGCTCTTATAAAATGGGAGCCCAAGTAGGAGGTGGGTTGGAGTGGATTTTCTGGACCAAGTCTCTAAATGCGAATAAGGGCCTGTTTAGGAGGTGGGCTGGAGTTGCTCTCAAACACGTTCTAGCCGGCGTGCTCCGCCTCGGTCACTCGGGGAGGCAAGCGAGGTCGTTCTCCTGCTGGGGCTCGCTGCCGTGGCGTGGGTCGCCGGCGGATACCGCTTCGGCACGCTCCATCTCCACCAGCTACTTGGCGGTAGGATTCCCGGAGTTCTTCTCCTGCGGCGGCGGTGCGCGGCCGCGAACTGCTTCGGCGGGCTGGGCGAGCCGCGCATGGGCCGCGGGTCCGGGTCCAATTTCTGTGCACGCGAGTCGAGGGGCGCCATCTTCGTTGGGGACTTCGTCTGCCCAGTCCTGGAGCCGCGCGTTGCCATACCCTGCCACGATGTTGGCAGCAGGATTCCCGCGGTGTATGGGATGCGTGTCGTGTAGGATGTTGACTTCTTCACCATGCAGACCTGCTCACACTCTCCTGTCAAGGAGCTGTTGGAAGACATGATGCTCGTCGAAAGTTGTCAGTGCAGGTGACGTCCGGTGCCAGTGCATCGATCTCTGGCCGCGGTGTCAAACCCTCGCAACCACCCCACCAGTGCATCGATCTCAGATCCACACGGGCTGCGAGGGGTCGGGTACTTGAAGATGAAGAGCTAGTGCCTAAGAGAAGTGCAAGGCTTGCTGCGAAGAGCAAGTTCAGGGAGGCCAAGCCTGAGGCACATGCAAGGAAGGTATTGATGATCAAGCTAGGCATGGAGGTGCCGACGCAGGAGCCGGATATGGCCGCCTTTGAGGATTTCCAAACCGCCTTCACCCTGCCGCTTTAGGAGCAAACAAGGGAGGCCATGGAGACCTACTACCTTGGGCAGGGATGGCGGGCGGCTGTGGTGGGCTCCAACGCCTCAGTTCTACCAAATGAAGTTGCAACTACTGGTTTGCCATATGCAGTTTGCTAGCTATGGTCGCAACATTTGTTTAAAATGTAATAAGACTGTGGGTATCCAGCAGATATGGTTGCGCTCTGCTGCGATGACGGCCGCTTGCCATCATCATGTAACGATGGTATAGGTCTTACGACCATTCCTGTCCTCCTATGAAATACGGGCATATATGCCTGCTCGCGAAAAAAAAAAACTTGCGTATAGGTAAAGTTCGGGTGTTAACCAATGTGATAAGCTAATATTTTCTATAGAAAATACATCTTGGCCGACTCTGTTGAAGCCGTGTGGAGAACATAGTATGCTTCTACATCCCAGCTGAATCATAGCACTAAAACGCTATCTACATTATGACTGAAGAAATAGAAAAGAGAACTGAAAAATAGAAAAGAGAGGGTGGAATATGTACACCCTGAGTTCGTACACAATCATGTTAATCAATAGCTTAGTATCCAGGACTCAGTGACTCACTTTTTTTAGAATAGGGGAGTCCCCATTTCCATTTCATTCAAAACGGAAATACAACAGGTTTAGAAAGTTTCAGGAGAAGAAATGACTCAGTGACTCACTACAGCTGCTTGAGGAATAGTCATCCAGCCAGCTGCTTATCCGTGTTCAACTGCATGGATCACGCCTTTAAACAGTGAAAGAACATGGACTGCATGCTCGCTGGTTTTCCTTGATGCCACCGATTCCCATAGACGATCATGCATGGTGGTCACGGACAGTGAAGTCAGCAGCTAGAATGCAGCTCATGGAAGCGATCGGAGATATATAAAGAATACAAAGGGCGAGCTATGTACCAGTTTTTGGAATGACTGGCTAATAGTACTAGGATGGAAACTGGACGAGGACGATGTGGGCACTTATATGTGTCGATTTCAGTATGGGTCAATGGTCAGTGGCAAATGAAAAAAAAGGGGAGGATGTGATATGACCTGCCCACTGACCGTGTAAAGATGAATTGCAAATTTAGGCGACGCTCATCATGAATTGCAAATTTAGTCGAAGCTGATCATGATGTGCAAGATGATGCACTAATAAATATGGGGACATTCATTGACACATTATTATTGTGCTCACTTCTTTGTTGTGGGAACTATTCACGCATGTTACTTGCATCTCCTATTGTCCGGCTGATTACACTTTCTTGAAATGAAAATGTATGCATATATGGAGAAGCAGTATATTGCAAGAATCAATCGAAGGAGCTATATAAATTAAAAGATAGTGCCCTGCATTGTCGTACAGGAGGAGGCTATGGGGGCACCGTCGTGCTCCATACATCCTTCACTCACTCGGGCCATGGCTGCTGCTGCGGCCTCCTTGGCCCATCCCCCTACGGGAAAACCCATCTTTGCCGACTGCCGAACCATTTTGCCGACTGCCAAGGCCAGGGCAGCCGGCAAAGACACGATTTCCCGCCTCCCTTGGCATTGGCAGTCGGCAAATCTAGGCAGTCGGCAAAGGATGTCCTTTGCCGACTGCCCCGGGACTCCAGCAGGCGGCAAATCTGGGCAGTCGGCAAAGGATGCCCTTTGCCGACTGCCCCCGGGTTCCAGCAGGCGGCAAATCTTGCCAGTCGGCAAAGATAGTCTTTGCCGACTGCCAGGACAAGCAGTCGGCAAAACTAACAGCGTAGGTCAGGACACCTGTCAGCGCCGTCTTCTTTGCTGACTGCCACGACGTGGCCGACTGCCACGACGTGAGGCGGTCGGCGAAGATTTTTTTTATTTTTTTTTGGTTACAAGTCTCGGTGTTGTACATTTTATGTGGCCACTAGCTTCAAACTTCATCAAAAAAAAATTTCTAGCCTCCACATGTGATAACGTGATACCTCGAGAAGTTTCATGATTTTCTGAATAGTTTTGCTATATTCCGTTGATTTATTTTGTTTCCTTGCATTTTTCCGCCATAATTCAAGTTTGAACTGCAGGTGCATGAAATATAGGAACGTAGCCATTCAAAAAATGATATTCATGTTGGAGAGTGTATTTTGAGGCCGTGTGCGAGAAACTCACCCAAAAGTTTGAAGTCCTTGTCCACGGAACGGGACTTTCCCGACGTGGTAGAGGTGTTTTTTAATTATATAAAATCCAAACGAAGTCGGGAAATCACGAAACTTGTCGAGGTGTCATGTTATCGTATGTGCAGGCTATGATTAAAATTTGAAAAAGTTTGGAGGAAGTTGCGACGTCGGATGTTCAAAACCCAGACCTCACCACATCGCCTAAAACCTGGTCCAGTACACCCAGGCGGTTCGCGCGCGCCATGGTGACACCTACGACCCTTCGACCGCGCCCCTGGATACGGACACGCTCATGAGGATGGGAGGGAAGCAGCACGGCCGCTACTTCATTGCCCACAGCGTCATCGACACGGCCGTCGTCCCCTCCCCGTGAGGTTCGTAAGGCCACCCCTGCCGGTACCTCCTCCGCCGTCCCCATACAACCTCGACGGCCAAGCTCCACACAGATGATGGCGTCGGTTCAGGTAACTATTCGTCATTCATTGATTTCACATATGTTGCCGAAGCCTTATATGCATTGTCTAAGCATCGCTTGTGGATTGTTGCAGGCCCAGCTGGAAGAGATGCAGAGGCAACGTGAGGCCGACAGGGTGGCCGCAGAGGAGAGAGAGGCGGCCATGCAAGCGGCCCATCAGCAGCAGCTGGCGGAGCAACGGGAGGCCCATCAGCAAGTGATTGCAGCTTTGCAGCAGCAGTCCCAGCAGCAATGGTCGGAGTTCACCAAGTCGTTTTCCAGCTACTTGCAGAGCATGGAGATCCCGAACTACAGACCACCGCCGCTGCAAGTGAGGATCCCTCAACCGCCGCCGGTTGTTCTCCCTGCACTCCCTCCACTGTACCCTGTACGGACCCCGGTGAGTTTCTAGCGGCCTGTCCATTGTTTTCTCTTGTGCGGCCATCCCTTAGGTACTAATGAGATCGCTTCTACGTGCGGCGGCGGTCGGCGGGTTCGAACCCGACTCCGGCGGATGGACATTCTCCTCACCACCCAAGTCCGAGTCCGGGCGTTTCACCACGGCTCGACGCGTGGGGGTATGGCGCGACACGGCCGGACCGAGCGGGTGGGGTCCGTGGACGGCGGAGCTCCTCACACCACCACAGCTCGGGTGGAGACGGCTGGTCGCGGGGCGAGTGAGTGGCTCCGTGACTTCATGTTAGGTTGGCAGTTGGTTCATGGATGCCACTTTGCTATTTTGTTATGTTGGATGTTGGTTTATGGATTCGTTTGAGGACTAGATGGATGATGGACGTAGTTATGGATTATGTGTGAATTTGTATATGTGGATTTCTGTGATATAAATGTGGATTTGTGCGATATCTATGTGCATTTCTGTTGTATATTCATATATGTGCTTTGGAGAGTGTGATATGTGAGGCAATGTAGCAAAAACCACAAAAAAAACCAGGTTACCCAGGCAAATCTGGGTTTCCCTGCAGCTGATTTCCCAGCTTTGCCGACTGCCAGATAAGGGCAGTCGGCAAAGCCCTTTGCCGACTGCCTTCTTTGAGCCGGATATACCCTGTCAGGATGGCAAAAAAAAAAAATCTTTGCCGACTGCCACTTGTCGGCAGGCGGCAAAGGCCTTTGCCGCCTGCCAACTCGGCAGTCGGCAAAGCAAACGGCTGACGTCAGTTGACGGGCGGGCGCGTTTCCTTTGCCGCCTGCCAACGCAGCAGTCGGCAAAGGTCTTTGCCGCCTGCTGCCACGTGGCAGTCGGCAAAGAAGGTCTTTGCCGCCTTGGCCTTTGCCGCCTTCTCTTTGCCGCCTGCCACGTGGATTGCAGTCGGCAAAGACCTTTGCCGACTGCTTTTGGGTCTTTGCCGACTGCCTTCAGCAGGCGGCAAAGAAGGCATTTCCAGTAGTGTCGGTTCTTTAATTTCTACTGTTGCTGCTGTTCGTGCCACTCAAGGCGGCCTCCAATGTGACTTTGTCCCACACTATTCGATCAGTGATTAAATCATTTCACAACACAAGGCAACAATTGGATTATATGACTTGCATGTGAAAACCGTGTAATAAAGTTAGCCACTGAAGTCTTCGTTTCATTCATTGACTACCATAAGTCGATAGATGATCCCACACTCTAAGAAAACCTGAAATATAATGAAAGTACTCACTAAAAGGGTGCCGTAAAAGTTAGAGCGGTAAAGAATGGTAAGGGCTGGCAGAGGGCGTTATATATGACGCCTTCTGTACAGCCTGCCATGGAAAGAAAAGAAGGCCTAGAGGCATATAAGTTGAGATTAAGCAATGACTTGCAACGAACGCAATCCAAACAGCATTCTTGTTCCTCTCAAGTTCATCGCCTATCTCCATCTTCTTCCTTTGTCCTGTACGTGCATGCTACTATAATTCCAACCAAATAAACCCTGGACACAGCAATGGTTTGCATGCCAAGTAACCTGCAATTGTGTAGACAGAAGCCTAAGCTAGGGATGAGATGCATCAGAAGATTTCTGACAAGTCAACGAGTAGCAGGCTGATAAGTGGATGAAGCCTCCTTCTCTACTACGAGGTGAACTGCTACCCGCTGTGATGTTGGGCCGCGCACCTACATCAGTGAAAGAGCAGCAACATGGTATTGGCCCTAGGAGCGGATGCACAACGCGCGGATGGCGACCAGGATCCGTGCACAATCACCTCGCGACTTGTCTGAAGGCCTGTGCGACCCAGCAGCATGCCAAGAATAGCCCGCGGCCAGGGTTACTCGACACTCGCCAACACACCAGGAATAGTAGCGGGCAGGATTGCTCTTGGTGTGCAAGCCGATGGCGTGCACGCCATGACCAAGAGTTTTCCCTTTTTCCATGTGTTGCTTATTTCATAGATTGTACGCATCTCTGGAATTCAACCAGTAAACAAACAATATTCCTATCTCTTGCCTTCAAAATCTCATCCCCTTCAATCGGGCGCTGAGGGGTAAAAACCTCGCCTCAGTTACCATGGATGGAGGCTATGAACTCCATAGCCGAGGTCCTGCTACCCAGCCTCTTGACGCACAACTTGGTATCACGATGCAAGGTGATCCTCATCTACCACCACTTTGCCGCTAAACCCCACCGACCCACCGCTCCTGGCTGTCTCGCCGACCTCAGCTATGGGTGAACCTTCATGCCCACATGGCCACAAATATCATGCATGCTACATGTACACATGCAGTAGATTACAAAAGACACAAAAAAAAAAAAAAAAAAAAAAAAAAAAAAAAAAAAAAGAACTCAGTATTAGTCCTGTTTCGGCATCCCTATCTAACCATCTCGCATTCACGGCTACTTGTGTTAACCAAAAGCGTGAAAGTCCTTGATCCCAGCTGCGGTCCTACTTGTTGCACTGTCCTCAAGCGCATTAGGAACAGAAATGAAAGCCCCCACACTATGAATTCTGAATAAATTATTTCACAACACAATGCAAAAATTGAATTCTGTGACTTGCATGTGAAAACTGTGTAATGAAGATGTGTATTAAAGTCTCTGTTTCATTCACTGACCATATCTCTTTAGTTGATTTAACGCAATAGAAAACCTGAAATTTAATGAAACTCCTCCCAAAAAATGTCCCCAAAGAAGCTTGATTGGTAAGAAACGGTAGGTGCGGCGGCGTTATATGTGATGCCTTCGGTACAACTCCTCAAGGATGGATAAGAGTAGAGGCATATAAACCGCGTTCTCCAGCCTCTTCCGTTGTCCTATACATTGCTCCACCACAAATTTTCTCTAGTTCTTTGGTTTGCTGCTTGGAATGTAACCTCTGCGATAGTACAAGGTTGGATCTCATGTAACCTGCCAGGCATGGGATGTATCAGCAAGTTTTGGACATGCATATGGATGAGTGACAGCGAACTGGCATTGGAGCTGGCTCAAAGCAAACTGCCATTACGAATCACCAACAGCGCAACATGCTATGATTGTGCACTACATCCAGAGTCATAGGATCATAAGATGGGCAACCTAGCTATTCTTCTGTGTAGTGAATTGAAATAGTAACCGTGAAATGACCTATGCTCCCCCTGCTCATGAACATTCAGATCCCCTGCTGCTTCTAAAGCCGGCGTATTCTTTTTTTTTTTTCGAAAACATGCACTCTGGAATGTGACTCATTAAGAAGAAGTGGGAGTGGTCAATAGACCGATACAAAAGGATTCGCAAGTAATCCATGGATTACCAACGAAGCCCTCAACACAAACACAAAGCAAGAAAAATGAAGGGGGGACCCTCCACCTAACAACCCCCGAAAGCTGAACCTAATAAGAAGATCTCAACACCCAAGTAGGCAGCAGTGAGCGGAACCGTAGCAAGGCGGCAAAGCATCCGCCCAAACTCCCGACGGCCATGCATCCGTCTCCACCTCAGCGACCTCAACGACCGACACCGGCGGAGACGCGTCCTCGGTGGCAAGACCCACTCCTCCAAGTCACATGGGCCAAAAGCCCCCTGGACCACGGGCAAGGAGGACACAAACTCAACTCCGGCTACAACACACACTAACTGGACCAGTGGGTGAAGAGAAACATGAAGTCCAATAAGGTACAGCACGGCGACCAAACCAAGACGACGAAGACGACCCGTGCAACACCGGAGAGGGAGGCAGCCCCGCATGCGCCCTTCAAAGACAACGCCCTCAAGAGGGATTGCGACGCCGTAACGCCACTGCTGCCTGCCCAAGCCGGGCTAGGTTTTCACCTCGAAGTTCACGCCGGTCGCCAACCCTGGAACGGAACGGAGCGAAGAGCGGCGTGCACCACCAGCCCTGCCACCATGGCAGAAGCCGCGGGCCACACGCCACCACCGGTCTTGCCGCCACGGCAACACCAGAATAGCGCAAGGGGCGGGGTGCACCACCGTTGTCTGCCACCATGGCAGAGCATGAGGCCACACCACCCCCGGTCCCACCACCACGGCAGCACCGAGCACCATCAATGCGAAGCTCCACCCCGAGGGAGAGGGGGGTGGGGGGAGGCGCCCAGCACCAGATCCGAGGCACCAGGGCCCGGACCCGGCCACCCCACCGACGCCAAGGCCGCCGGCCGGTCTCCAGCGCGACGATCGCCCGACAGAGGTGGGGGAAGGGGCGGGGATGGCGGATCTGCCCCACAGGGGCCGAGATCCGGCCGCCGGCCGGCCGAACCGGCAGCCCCACCGCAGCGTGCCTGGGGAAAGGGGCGGGGAGGGGTCGCGGACGGCGGATCCGCACCACAGGGGCCGAGATCCGGCCGCCGGCCGCCAGGGAAGCCAGGTCGCCGGGGGGTTGCAGGAGAAGGGGGAGATGGAACATGGGGTGGAGGAAGGGCGGAGGGGCGACCAGGGCTCCTTTGTGGAGCCGAAGTCGCGGGCCGCCACCGCCACCAGAGCTACGGCGGCGGCGGCGGCCGAGGGAGCCGGCGAGGGGGACGGTGGGTGGCGGCGCGGGAGCCCCCCGAGTCGCCCAATCGCCTGGGCGATCGGGGTCAAGGTGGGTTCGAAACCAAAAGCTCTCTACACAAGATTGGATGGCATTGATAAATAATAAATTCGAAATTAGATCTATATATATTATGAAAGAGCCAAAAATTTCTGCTGATCTCTATCGTCTCACCCATTCCAACCTGACCCAACCGTGAGCCCACTCTTGCTCCACTAACCACACAGCTTTATCCCCACACATTGCTAAAAAAACTTTTTCCTGACACGGGCAAGCCCCGCTGGTCTTCACACACAGTCGCACGCCCCTGCTCGCCTACTCCTGACCCACCCAAGCCAAGGTGCTCCCCTGCTCTAGCAACAATGGTTCTCGACACGGGTCAACGCCGTACAGAGGAGGCGGTGGGCCATGGTTCTGGCCCATACATGTGTGTCTTGTGCCATGGCCGTCGTCACGGCCTCCTTCTCAGCCCTTCTGCTCCTACTATTACTGCTAGTGTTGTCACTCGATGCGGTGGATGTTTGCCCCACATTGTGACCCAAAGACTAAATTATTTCACATCAAAGGGCTATACTTGAACATGATGACCTGCATGTGAAAACCCATGTAATAAAGTTGGCATTAACGTCATTGTTTCATTATTGACTACCATATCTCTTTACACGATCCGATGCTCTAAGAATACCTGAAATATAATGAAAGTCATCAGTAATAGGGCCCCATATATGTTTGATGGGGAAGGAATGGTAGGGCTCAGGGCGTGCGTGTGTGTGGCATATAGGCATATAAATGGAGAATGGGCAATGACTATTACCAAATGCCTTTGTTCATCTGTACGTGCATGCTATTACCAAATAAACCCCGCATACACGACAAGGTTGAATCCCATGTAACCTGCAATGTTGTAGACAGAAGTCTTGACTATAGGGATGGGAAGCATCAAGAAGTTTTGGACAAGTCGATGAGTAGGAGGGTGATAATGTAATTAAATTCGCTGCTCTTCTGGGAAGTGAACAGTTACATGTTGTCATGTGGGGCCGCGCGCCACTACCAGCAAAGGAGCCACAACCAGGACATGGCCAAGGGCGCGGACACACAATGCGTAGGTGGCAACCAGCTACACTACTGGAAACCAAAAATAAACTGTCGGTAAAAACCGATAGAAAAAGGCCAAATACCGATAGGACTAGCTCGACAGGTCTAGAAGACATTTTCCTATCGGAAGATGACGACAGGAAAACATGATGCACCGACAGGAGATACAATTTCCTGTCGGTTTTCCGCTACCAAAAACAAGATTACCAACCGACAGAAAATATAGTTTTTCCGTCCATAGTGACCCGGCATGAAATATATTTTGTTCATTGCGGGCCTCACAAAACCCACATTCGTTTGCACTTTCATACGAAATTCATGATAATAGTACATGCACGAACATGATATTATTTCATAAATGCATCCAGTAGTACGCGCATAAACATAATTAGGATTCCACAAATGCAGGACGCGTGCTTCTTAGCACTCAGCACCATAGTAATTATAGTCCGCGCACAGGATTACTCGCCGCTCGTCAACAACTCTTGAATTATCATTTTTCATGTTTAGCTTAATTCTATGATTGTACACAACTCTGAAATTCAAAAGTAATGAAAAAAACTCAATTCCCTATCTTCTGCTGTTTGAATAATCTCATCCCCTTCGATCGGGGTTGAGGGGTAAAACTTCGCCCCTGTCATATGATAGATCGAGGCTACAAACTCTGTTGCTGAGGTCCAGCTACCTTGCCCCTCGAGTCACTGTGATTCGAATCATTTGGTCCTAATGTTAACCCGAAAATAAAGCAGACAAATACATTTCGTAACAAATGAGCAACAATATGCTCGCTCACTCAGTGAGAAGTAACCGTGCATAGTACATTCATCTTCTTACGTCCCGCAAATTAATCTGTAAGGCATGGAGGCGGTACTACGTCAAGAATGATTTACCGCAGCGTCTCACTTTTGGTCTCCGCAGCGGACGTTTTTGTGGCCTGCTATGCTAAATCAGCATGATTTACCGCACCGGACAATTTTTTGTTTACCGCAGCGCCACTTTTGCCCTATTTAACGCAGCGGGCCTGTTAGGTTGCCTGCTGCGGTTAAATATTTACCGCAGCGGGCATCGTACCAGGACCGCTACGGTAAAGAGCGAGTTAGGGTTCCCACTCTCCAGCACCGCACAATCCCTCCGACTCCACATCTCCCTCCGTATCGGTCCCTCCACCACTCTCTCTGACTCCTCCCTCCACCACTCCCTCCAACCTTCTCCTCCCTCCACCACTCCCTCCCGATATGGTGGCCACACGAGGGGCGACATGAAGGCGGCGGAGCTCCAGCGAGGCCGAGGGCGAGGCGCGAGGCCCTCCCTACCACGATGAAGGCGGCCCTCCTTCCTCCTCCCGGCGTCCGGCGGCGCGCGCGGAGCGAGGCCGTGGCGGCGCGAGGCCCCGGTGGCGGCGCGAGGCGGAGCTCGGAGCTCCGCGTGAGGCCCCGGCAGCGGCGCATGGCATGAGGCCCTCCCTCCCATGACGACGGCGGCCCCTCCTTCCACCCGACGTTCGGTGACCGGCAGCGCGCCGGATCGAGGTCGCGGCGGCAGGAGGCACCTCCCTCAATTCCTCCTTGCGTCTGGTGGCCCAGGCTCCACCACCATGGCGCAGATCGAGCAGATCGACTCCACGACGGCCGGCCAGGTGCCCAAAATCCAGTGAGAGGTGGATCCTGTCCCTCCCTCTCTGGATCCAACTGGATCCGATGATTGGAGCTCTGGTGGCGGCGCGCACATCAGGTATGCCTCACCCTCTCTCTTCTCTGCTCACCCTCTCTCTTCTCTCCCTAACAGTGTCCTTCTGGTGGATCAGGCAGTAGCATGGCAGATCTGGCGGCCCGCGGATCTGTCGAGGTGGAGGTCAACTGCATGTGGATCCGGGGAGGTGGAGGCCAGAGCAAGCTCCATGACCGCGGATCTGGATCGGCTCCAGCGTGGTGGCGCTGCAACCCTAGATGAGCTCGTCGGGCCCGAATGGGCTCCGCGGGCATATCTAGGGTTTTTTCATTCTTTTTTTTGTTTTTTTCGAGGATTTACCACAGCGGGCAACGTAACATGCCCGCTGCCGTAAAACCAATTAATCACAGAAGTTAGAATGCCCGCAGCAGTTATTCCCTATTTACCGTGGCGTGGTTGCACTGACGGACACGATTGCCCGCTGCCTAAAATACATATTGCCCGCTGCATTTAAGTACTATGGTAGTAGTGCGGATATCTGTAAGGCGGATAATTTGAAGAACACCCGGACTACCTTGAAGCAATAGAAGGCGGATATCTGTAAGTTTGTCATGGAGAGAGTCATCAAGGAAGGGGACGAATTCTACAATGAATTGAGTGACTTGGCAAAGGACCCCAAGTTCGAGAAGCTCAAGCACTGGCGTCCGACAGATTACAAATGGCTCGTCGAGCTTTGATTTGAATCTTTGTCGCATAGTTCGTCGAAAATAGTCTATGTAATAACTTTAACTTTGTCGGAACAACCAAGTTTGTAATAACTTTATCGGATTCGCGGCTTTTGTATGGATGGATTATGTGGGTTTGAATTTTGTTTATGAAACGTGAATTCTGTTTATGAAATGTGAAATCTGGAAATATTTGAATTGAAATCATGATTCTGTTTTGATATTTGATTTTATTTTTTTAATCCAAAAATATTAACCGCAGCGGGCAACATAAGGCGCCCGCTGCGGTTAATAAACCAAAGCTGCAGCGGGCATCCTAACACGCCCGCTGCGGTTAATCACTTTACCGCAGCAGGCAGCACAAGCCGACCGCTGCGGTTAATCGCAGCGGGCACGGGCATCCGCTGTGAACATGCCACGATTAACCGTGGCCTTTCGTTCGCAGCGGGCGCCCGTGCCCGCTGCGGAAAACCGAAAGTGCCCGCCACGGTTATTCATGCTGCAGTAGTGCAGCAAACTAAATAGAGTATTTTTGGCAAAGTCAATTCAAAAACTGCGATCCCATTGTTGGTGATACATTTTTTAACGCAAACTTCGTAGGAAACTCTGCATATATGCTAGTGAAGGTATATTTCTACCTGAAGAGATGAAGGAGCCAGACAACATAAGGTCACAAACACCACGAGCCGGTGCAGTGTGCTGATAATAATATTTTTAGCTTAGCACCTATGCTCACTAGTCGCGATGAAAAAGGATCCGATACGAACGGATATCGCTGATATCATATTTGTTTTCATATTCTACTCGGATTCGGATTCGGATTCGGACACGAATAGCGTCCGGATACATATACGAATGCGGATTGTCTCAGTTACGGATACGAATAATGAGCATCGAATACGGTATGAATCGGATTCGGAGAATGTCGAATACAAATACCTACTCGGATGTTGAGTAAAAGCAATATATATACATGTCATATGTGCGCAAACCATAATCTCTCTAGATTAAGCTTAGAGAGTAAAGCGACAAATAATTGCACCTACTGCATTTCGCCCAACGTTGATTTTCTCACCGTCTTTTTTGTGCCTCTCAGTGAAAATAGAATAGTGTTCCCAAAGCTTTGATATTTAAAAATCTATATTCAAATCCATAAAGATGACAAAACAAATTATTAAAGGTCAATAACTCATCATATCCGTAGATGCAAAACATAAATGGATTAAGAGTGCGATGGTTTCACGTTGGCTGTTGGGCTGTCTAGTGGCCGTTGTCTGTGCGCTGTGGGCCTGTGCCCTGTGGCGTTTGGGCCTGTCATCAGCCTGTGCATCACTACTTGAGGCACTCACCTTTGTTGAGGCAAAGTTTTTGTCCCACATCGGCTACAGAGAGCAGAGCGTGGAGGAAGCAAGCTATAAAGTGAGGGGCATGGCCGCCTGAAGGGCATTGTTTTGTTGGCCGGCTCCATTTGGATAATATCCGGTATATATAGGTCGGATACATCCGAATTTTTTTTCGGATTATTTGATATCCACGGATAATGATGATATTACATTTGTATTCGATATCCAGTTAAGATATCCGTTTTACTATCCGTATCCGGAAAAATATGCGGATATCCGAATAACTATTCAGATTAGTGTTCATATTTGTTCTGTTGAACGGACGGACGAATAAATATCCGTACCACTTTCATCGCGACTCACTAGTAGATGGCACGCCTTTGACACCTTCATCTGAGACACCGATACTAGTACACTAGTGTTTCTTCAAGATGTGTAGAATTTCTATTCCCTGTGCCACTCATTTCTATTCCTGATTGGACTGACGTTGCCTTGGGGCTACACCCCATTTTCACGCCCGCAGTCTTCTCTAATAAAACAACCGCACTCTCAGTCTATATATAACAAATGTAGGATCTGTTGGAACTCGGTTCCAGCAGGTTTAACATTCAATCGTAATCAAAATTACAATGCTAGAGTGTGAAGAAGAGAAGCTCTTCCACTCCAGGGAGTCTCTCCTACAACAGGGGCTGGGGGGCTCCTTATATAGCCAGTCCAGCTCCCAAGTACAAAAAGACGTTACAGCCCCAATGGGGAAACAGGGAAACCCTAATCCTATGACCCTTCCAGGTGGGGCTGGCAGGGGCAAGGTCGTCCATCGGAGTACTCAGCGGTCCATGGGCTCCTCCTGGGCCTCCCAAGTGTTCTACGTCTTCCTTGCTCCCGGGCCATTGGTGGGCTGTCTTCCATGGGCCAGACGCCTTAGCGCAGGCCGGTGGCCTTCGCCGTTGTCTCGATGCCTCCGCCTTGAGGTCTCCGACTCGATGCCTCCGACGGAGGCCGGGGTCTTTGTCTCCGGCCCGGTGTCTCCGACGGGCCGGCCGCGGCCTTAGTCCCGGGCCGACGCCTCCGCTTGGGGGGCTAAGGTCTCAATCGCCTTCCCGATGTCCCCGCCCTCCAATCGGAGGTCTTGCGGCGCATCGGTCGGTGTGGTCTCCGATCACTCCCGCACAACGTAAAGCGGGTATAACAAAATAGGATAAGTGTGGTGTCAATCGCCCACGAGCATGTGCCATGTCTCCGCTGCTGAGATGCCTTTTCCCAACATTCCCCCCTTGAGGGTTAGGTCCAGCGGAGGCGGGCCTGGCCATCAATTCTTGGCTTGATCAGCGGAGACCATGGCTTCTCGGAGCCTCCGCTATTGCCTGCAAAAATGTGACAAGGTCTAGAAACACTTATCAGTGGTCAGACCAAAAAGTGAGATAAATGGGGCGTGTAGGCCTCCGCCGCACTTGTCCCAACATTCCCCCCTTGAGGGTTAGGTCCAGCGGAGGCGGGCCTGGCCATCAAACAGCGCTGGTCTGCGGAGGCTACACGACCCTCCCCCCTGGCACGCACTGCGCTGGACCTATCTCTTGTGAAGCAGAGGCTACGTTTTCTTTTTCTCAGAGGCCACTGCCGCGACAAAACATATTCAAGGCCAGGCCTCCGCATCCAACTTCCTTGTGACCAAAACGGAGCCTCTGATTTCTGCTTGTTTCTTTGGCCTTCCCAGAACTAGCTTGCGTTTACCAAAAATATCTCCGCCAGAAAGTTTCCAGCGCTCGTCTCACGTCCTCGTCTCTTTTTCTCAAGCACTGCTGCTTCCTCGCTCTTGGGCTGGTAGCGTTCCGGTGGTTCCTCGCGCTCGCGTTGCTGACCGGTCCGGTCCGCGGTGCGCCCTCGCATGACGCTCGGCTGGGGATCCCGCGCGCCCCGTTGCGCTGGTGGCCGGTCGGTCCGCGGCGCGTCCTTGCGTGAGGCCCGGCCGGGGATCTCGCGCCCCCCATTGCGCTGGTGGCCGGCTTGGGTCGCGGCGCGTCCTGTCTCATCCCGAACGCGGATTGCGGATTACATACTGCTCCCGCTGGTGCCACCGTGGATTTGGATTTCTGATTTTCCCACACGCCGATTCTTTGGGTGAGTAGTCTGAATCTGAAATTCTCTGTATTTGAAGTCCGTCTGCTAGGCCGATTCCTTGTGATGGCCTGTGATTTTTGGTTGCCTCATTTCCATGTGGTGCTCATCATGCCTTTGTATCCCCTTGTGATTTACTAGTAGATTTAGGTCCTAGTCTGTGCTTTGCAGATGTAGTGTCTTGGCAGCTGCAGGCCTATGATTTGGTTACCTTATAATTTAAGGAAGATACCAATGTCGCCTGCTATTTTCCAATAATCGTGCTCATAGATTTTTTATATTTTTGTAGTGAAGTGCGTAGCTGCACATGCAAAGCCATAGGCTCTCCTTGCGCTACGCTTCTGCCACTGAAAAGGCGTCACATTTTTCTCTGGGATTTAGGTCGTTTGTCTTATTCAGGATTTTAGATGGCATGCGAAAATCCTTTGGCGTCATGCCGCGGTATGTCTCATTTTATTAGGCTATTGATGCTGTCATTGTGAGGCTACGCCAATTCCTAATGCGGTTTTTGTTTTTGAATGGTTCTGCCCTTTATGCTTATTTATTAACGACACCCTTTTTCTTCTGATGTGGGGAACTGCTAGTAGGCTAACCTTTTTATCTTCAACTTGTATTTGATACCTGTTGTCTAAACTTTCATGCTTTGTTTGTGCAGGTTGACAGGTGTCTTTCTTTTGTGGTTGCTGTCCGTTTTTGGTCCTGATGGCTAGTGCGGATGCTCGGGATTTTCTGGACTCAGAGGCTCAAGATTTTCTTATCTCGGAGGATGAAAGTATGGCCGGGGCTGAAGGCGATTATGACGATGATGCAGAAAGTGGTGGATCTGCTGGTGATGGCTGTCTTGCTGATGCAAAGGGGGCTCTGCCAACTACCTTTGAGTTTGGGATCTCTGTCACGACTCCTTCAGATTTGAAAAGGTATTCTGAGAAAGGTTGGTTCAGTTTGGATGATGTTCGTTGCCCTGAGGGTGAGACCGTTCCTCTTCCTCATCCGGATGAGGCCGTTGTGTTTCGTGACTTCTATGAGGCTGGCCTCCGATTCCCATCTGTGAAGTTTCTCCGAAAGGTGATGGATACTTTTGATGCTTAGCTTCATCACTTGACTCCGAATGGCATCTGTTCTCTCTCAAAGTTTGTTTGGGCCTGCTACTCGTTTGGGGCGAGGCCGGATGTTGACTGCTTTTGCGGTTGCTATGAGTTGCACTATCAGCCTAGGACTATAATTGTGAATGGTGAGCGGAAGCGTGCTCAGTTCGGGTGCTGCATGTTTATTCCGAAGAGGTATGTGGTTGATCAAAGCTGCTTGCAGATTTCTTTTGCTCAGAAGTGCCGGTGGGAGCCTCGATGGGCTAGTCACTGGTTTTATGCTAAGGTGCCATCGATGCCTGAATCGAAGGATGAAAAAGATGTTGTGAACTATCCGCTTGCGTCGAAGATTGGTCTGCTAGAGGTGGCGAGGACTGTGGAACCTCGAGATACCGATAGCCGGCGGACTTGCGAGAAGGCTTTTGATCTTGCTTGCCGCTATAGCAGTGGTCGGGATCTTGTTGAAGAGTTTCTGGCAGCTGATATTTGGCCTCTTGGTAGGAAATCTTGGCCTTTGAGTTGGCAGGATATCAAGTTTAAGGAAGTGCATCTCCCGTTTTATGGTACGGATGCTTTTGTGCCTTTCCCTTTGCTTGGGCTGACTAAGAAAGAAGCTAGTGATGCTGACATTGTTGCAGTGGTGGAGGCGAAGGCTAGAAAAATTTTGGGTCGCTTGTCTCATAATGAACATGCCTCGAGGGTTTCTGTTGAGGGGAGGATACCCCGATTAAATCGTATCTTTGAGGAGGTTGGAGTCGCCTATGAGCGCTGGCTTCCCTCTGTGAAAGCTCAGGCTGACTTGGGTGCAAAGGCTGAAACTTCAAAGGCTAGGCTTTTGAAGAGGGTGAAGGTTGCCAAGGCCAATCTGGGTCGCAAAAAGACAAAGTTGTCTATCGATGTGAATGCCACCGCAGTTGATGAAGATTTGGGAAGTTGTGTGGCGGTCTCTACTTTGGTCCCTTCTGCTTTGGCTCCAACTATGGATACTGAGGATGCTGTGTCAAACCTTCCATCACTTTTTGATGAGGACTTGGACTTGAATTTCTTTGATGGAGGGCCCGAGTCTAGGGCCGAGGATGTTGCTCGAGTGCCGACCTTTGTGGCGGGAGCTGGTGTCTGTGGAGGTAAGTCGATGGTGGGATCTTCGTCACTCGGTGGGGTGCACTTTGATCACCTATTCGTTTTTGCCTGGTGGTTTGATTGTGTTTTTTTTTTCAGAGGGTGGTGTGCAAGCTTCTGGATGCGAGCTAGAATTTGGAACGATTGCTGCAGCGCCTGCGGGTGCGGCGAATGTTGGAAAGCTGGCGTCCTCTGCTGGTACTTTTATATTGGGGTCTTCGTCTATTGCTGAGGGTGAACTTCTTGCGTCCACCCATCAGGTGCCCATTGGTAAGCCTCTGATTTTTGAGTTATAAGAGCTTGTCTTTGCTTTTTTGTTTTTCACTTTCTGGTTTTGTCTCATCAATTTTAAGGGAACGACCTTGAACCTGAGGGTGTGGCAGTTCCCGATGAAACTCTCATTCGAGATACTGTCTCTGCTCTTGGTGGAGATGCCCCTGTTACCAGGCCTTCGACCTCTTGTGACCTGTTGTCCGGAGGTAAGGCGTTCTGCCTCCGATACATGTGTCGTTGGAACCTTCGCTCCTTTTATTTGAGGTGTTTTCATTTATTTCCCTTTATCGTCTAGTGATTGGAGGTTGCTATAGTTGTCGGAGGTTGGGTCTTAGATGCTTTGGTGCTTACCTGAGTATGCGTGCGTTTTTGCTTTGGTTGTGCCCCTTTTTGCAGCGGGTGTTCCTGAAGAACTGATGCGTGGTGATGTGGAGTCGGCTGTGGTCTTTGCACTTCAGCACTCTTTTCAGGTCTAGTATATTTATCTTTATACTATTATTTCGTTTGTCTTTGAAGCTTTTTGGCTTGTACTAAGGAGTCTTTTATTTGCAGAATTACCGAATGATGGCAGAAATTAGGCGAAAGATTGGTGAGGTCTTGCCTACCCGTGCACGTACAATTGCTGAGCTGCAGGGTCGGGTTTCTTGCCTTGAGAATGAGAAAAATAACCTTTCAAAGGAATTTGGCCTCCTCCGTGACAGGAGCGATGTTCTAACCTCCGAGCATGATGCTGCGGTGGTCAAAACCATTGGGCTCGAAAGTGCTAAGGCTTCTGCTGATCAGAAGATTGCGGAGCTAGAGAGACTTCTGAAGTCTTCGGAAGACTCCAAAGAGTTGGCTGAAAAGCGTCTTGAGCAACGCAAAGATATCATAGAGGGCCTTCGTGGGGAGGTGGAAAAGGGGTGCCTACTAACTTGTCAGCTGAAGGATACGGTTAAAAATTTGGAGAAGGTTTCCGCTGATGCAAAGGACATAGGGTTGGTTGCTGTGCGTCGGTATGCCGGAGTATTGAGGGAGTTTGGTGGAGTCACTCGAGAGCTTCCTGAAGAGCCGGGGATTCTTGATATCGCTAGATGGTTTTCTGGGAGCTCCATTACTCTTATGGAGTTTGTTCTACGGGCCTCTGAATTTGCGGCGCTTGCCGGAGTTACAAACTTGCTGTGCACAATGGAAAAGACAGGATGCGAGCACTCGAATGAGCTGTTGAAGGAGGGCTTCTCTTTTTGGTCTCCTACTGAGCTTGGGGAGCCATCCAGAGTTGTAAAACGTGCAGGTTACCGTTTTGTGCGTGATTTTTTTCGCTCACATGGTTTGGCCTGTGCTCGTCAGCTTGCGGAGGCCCGGCGTGCGCAGGTCTTTTCTCCTTTTCTTTCCTTTCTTTATATGAAACTTGTTTTATGTTGCTTCACCTCTAACGATCGACATGTCAGGTATTAAAAACGATGGCTGGGTCGGATGCTAAACAACCTAGCAGGTCTGCTCGTGAGTCACTGAGGGTGTGCGCAGGTGCAGCAAAGGCTTCGACACTCAATCTGCCTGCCGATCAGGGGGTCTCAGTGGTCACTCTTGCTAGTGATCCTTCTTCAATGGCGGTGGACGCTCAAACGCTTAGCGTTCCTGGGCTGGAAGCGGTGAGGCGGTGGCTTTTGTCGAGGGTTCGTCTTTGGGGACGGCGAAGGCTCCAGAACATGACGCTATGGCTGAAGAAGGTGAAGTGAAGGGTCTTGTCGGAGGTTCCTCTACAGGGCTGTAGATTGGCATTTCTAGTCTAACATAGCCTAGAAAAGACTAATATTAGTTTGTGCCACATGCACTCTTGCCTTCATATGTTGCCATGGAGTGGCGTACGTACGTTATTTTTCTAGTTATCCTGATGTACTAGACTTTTTATTGGTGGACGTCTTTTGGGTTTGTGTCTAGATATTGATGTGCGCTACTTTGTCACAAGGTTGCTTCATATGCAGACCTTTCATTTGTGGTGGAAAGCTTTGAAAAAAGGCTGGTAGAGAAGGGATATCATTTTTTTATGGATGCTATCCTCTAATGTTTCTCCTTGATAAAGAGTTGTAGCCGAGGTGATGCAAAGTGAGATTACCTTATTTCATTGTGAAACCTCCGCGCTCTGGAGATTTTGGTGACAAGAAAGCCTGTGCAATCGCCGAGGCTGCATGCTAAAAGCTCGAGAAGTCGCGTGAAGTTGCAGCGAGTTGATCTCCTGCACTTTAGTGACTTCAGTATTATAACTTCGTCGAATATTGACTTGCTAGCAAGTCTTTCGACATTTTCAGAAGGGAATCATTCGTCACTAGATACAAAAAGCTGCTAGTTTCTTAGCCAATACAAAAATGATAGTGCAAATATTTTTGCAAAATTCCATTTTCAAGGGTAACGCAAAAGCCTTAGCGATGCGACCTGGTGCCCAAGTAAGCTTGGGACTTTTTCCAGGATTTCTGTGACGAAGTAGCACAAAAGCCTCAGCTCTGTGACCTGGCGCCCAAGCGAGCCTGGGGCTTTTTCCAGGATTTTCGTTGGCCTCGGCCATGCGATTTCATGGTCTACTTGATAAAAATGTTTACTGACTTCCTGTTGATCTTTGCTTGTCGCGACCTTAACGCCACTTTTTCGAAGCAGAGGATTCTCCCTGTTTGATGGAAGACAGAGCCTCCGCTCGATCCTGCATAAAAAACGAGTGAAAACCAGAAGGGACTTATTAGTGCCATGCCAATGAACACGAAGGTATGTGTGCTGCCTTCGCTATTTCACTTTCCGATTCCTGGTGTCCCCCCCTTGGGGGATGAATCCAACAGAGGCGGGTTTTGGTCTCCGGGTCGATGTCGGAGGTTGCGCTCGGAGGCCTGGGGTAGCCTTTGCTAGAAGACAATAAATATTTGTGAGGGTTAAAAATGTTATGCAACCTGCAAGAAATGATGGTTATGTTTGAACAAATGCCAAGCTCTACGCAAGAAAGATATCATGTGCTCTGCAATAAATATGGTTTTCAGCTAAGACTATGCCCTGCATACAAGGGATAGGACCTTCGAATGAAGGGTTTGTGGTTTTAGATGACTGGCATAGGTCTTGATTCAAGAACCTGTAGGAGTATTTTTTGCGACTTGTAGTAATGATGGCAAAAATTATTTTTTCCTAGCACTGTGCGAAGGCTTAAGATAGAACCTCAGAGTGTGGTGCTCAAAATATTGAGCTGCAAATAAAACTTGGTGTGGTGATGTGTTCTCAAAGAAGTTGTGCTATGCATGTTAGTGCACATTGAATTAGAAATATTTGCGAAATATGAGCAGTTACGACTTATCTGCCTCCGCGTGTGCATGGTCGTGCTGGACCGAAGAACCTGTTGAGGGACGCGGCCTCTGCGTGGATGACTCTGATCCAGCATGGTCAGACCCTCCCTTTCGACTGAGGCGCGGAGCTTCAGGCTGATTTTCTCGGCCTCCGGCGTATCGGAGATTCTTGCTCCTCCGCCAAAGTGGTGGTGCGTTCCTGCGCGGCGGTGGCTTGTCTTGTTGTTGGTGTCTGTGAGTGGTCTTCTTGGCTAGACGCCTGGGTCAAGGCACTATGTGACCTGCATATGTGACGGACACAAAGACTTGCAATGTATTTGTGGTTAGCATGCAGAGGCCTTTTATAGCGCTATGAGCTACAAATAGCAAAAACAGAAATAGAGCATGCACATTTGAAGTGTGAATTAACGGAGGCTGACAATGGGAAGTTGATAGTGATCTTTTGTACGCTAGGGCTTATGTCGGGCCTGAGTGAATGCTGGTCGATGGCGAAGGTGTTGATCCCAGCTTCGGAGATAACGACCTCTAAGGTGGTCGGAGTTTTCCTCTTTGCTCCTGCATAATTACAGGCAATAGCCAAAAATGACTTATTAGTGGACATGCCAACAAGCAAGAAGGTATGTGTGCTGCCTTCGCTGCTTCAATTTCTGATCCCCTCATTCCCCCCCTTGGGGGTTTAGTCCGGCAAGCGAGTTTTGGCCATCATTTATCTTGGTGCCAACGTCGGAGGTCACCATCGGAGGTCACCGCCGGAGGTCCTTGGCTTCAAATTTTCTTGATGCGGAGGTCTTCGACTTCTCCTCATGCAGAGTTCTTCACCTCTGCCCGTTCTTCAATCGGAGGTCTCGCCGGACATATGCTTGGAGGCATGGCGGAGCCTTTGCTACAAAACAAGAGCCAAAGTAGCATGTGTGCATTTGTTGTGAAAACAAACGGAGGCTGATACTAAAACCTTTTTATTGAAAAGGTTCACTCGGGACTTGAGACTCGAAGGACTTGTGCGTGAAGTCGCGGGAACATAATGTCCTGCTTTGAGCTTGTGGGTTCATTACTATTGTCTTCGTCGCCTCCCCCTGGGCGGAGGCGAGGTGCTTCAGGTTGATCTTTTCGGCCTCCGCGCGCTGGAGGTTCTTGCACCACCACCCGAGCGGTGGTGCGTCTCCGCACGTCGGGGGCCTACTCTCTTGTTGGCATCTGTGAGTGATATCCTCGGCCAGACACACGGTGGGCGCCAACTGTTGGAACTCGGTTCCAGCAGGTTTAATATTCAATCGTAATCACAATTACAATGCTAGAGTGTGAAGAAGAGAAGCTCTTCTACTCCAGGGAGTCTCTCCTACAACAGGGGCTGGGGGGCTCCTTATATAGCCAATCCAGCTCCCAAGTACAAAAAGACGTTACAGCCCCAATGGGGAAACAGGGAAACCCTAATCCTATGACCCTTCCAGGTGGGGCTGGCAGGGGCAAGGTCGTCCATCGGAGTACTCAGCGGTCCATGGGCTCCTCCTGGGCCTCCCAAGTGTTCTACGTCTTCCTTGCTCCCGGGCCGTTGGTGGGCCGTCTTCCATGGGCCAGACGCCTTAGCGCAGGCCGGTGGCCTCCGCCGTTGTCTCGATGCCTCCGCCTTGAGGTCTCCGACTCGATGCCTCCGACGGAGGCCGGGGTCTTTGTCTCCGGCCCGATGTCTCCGACAGAGGCCGCAGGCCTTAGTCCCCGGGCCGACGCCTCCGCTTGGGGGGGGCTAAGGTCTCCATCGCCTTCCCGATGTCCCCGCCCTCCAATCGGAGGTACTGCGACGCATCGGTCAGTGTGGTCTCCGATCACTCCTGCACAACAGGTAAAGGCAGGTATAACAAAATAGGATAAGTGTGGTGTCAATCGCCCACGAGCATGTGCCATGTCTCCGCTGCTGAGATGCCTTTTCCCAACAGAATCGAATGAGCTAGAGGGAGATGGAGAGATAGAGGGAAATAATGCAACAGAAAATATAAGCATATAGAGCATAAGAAGTGCAATATGCATGTTATATAATGTGAGGGGTGAGAGGCTCTATGAAGTAATGAATGTCAGTAAGCATCTGTAGTCAGATAAATGTTAATAAGTTGCACTGGTCCAGCAATATATATATATAGAATCGCCCAGAGCTACTGTTTTCTCCGCTGGGAAATGTTTTAACCTACTTCCGAAGACGCAGCATACCTCATCACTGGAGAACATTAGGCACATAAGTTTGATCAATAGGCTCATTAACATTTTTAAAAAATCCACCTCACTAGATTGGCTTGCCAGCCCAGAAATCCAAGGACGGTTCCCATTACCAACCTCACATGGAAATGACATTTTTCCAAAGCATTCCGCAATATAGACTGCACCAAAATATAATGTGAAAAGTACATAATTGAAATAAATCTCTTTAAATGGTTAATACAGTTGACCGTCCGTTGAAAACTTCCCATGCATCGAATGTATTAGAGACAAGGTTCTAGAAACACGCATGTAGTAGGTTGGTAAGGAAGGACCATGTCACCTGACTTGCGGCATCTATTTTCCATCCTCTCAGATAAGGTCATTTTTTGTTTTCATGATTTTTTGAAAAAAAGACTATGGACTCTTCCATACGTAAAGGCTGTCCACAATGTCAACCTTGCATCTTGAAAATTTCAAAAGCATTTGCATACCCGCCTACATAAATACTTTATTTTTAGGGTTGTTTGTGTAAAGGCGATTGCAAATTCCAGTTCCCGAATTTGATTCGACCACCTGTAAAAATTTCATTAAGGACGACGACGTAGATGCTTCTACTTTGTTTGGTTGATTATTTTCTTTACGAGATAAGAGATATGTGTGAATACAAAAGACAGCAAAAAAACAGGCAAGCTGCAGTCCTGCTTCTTGGTGCACTGTTCATGTTCAAGCCGTGGTGAGAACCTGAGCTCACGTGTGATTGTGTGAATGCTGTGAACAGAAAGTGAATGCTTGGAAATGTTAAATGTATGAATGGCCTATATGGCCCGGCTCTCTAGCCTTCTATATATAGGCACTCAAGCCTTCTATATATACTGAGCTACACCTCTGGAGTCGTCAAGCTTCCAGACTCCCAAGGTAACATGGTAACAGCTCTATGGTTTTGGGTCAGGATTAGCCTGATCTAGTCCACCCACGATCCAATTTTTTCTCCCTTGGGACCTTCCTCTGGTTCGCTTCCGTCGTGCCTTTCTCGGCTCTGCGCGGCTCGTCGTCGCGTCGTTCCTTCCTCCTTGCGCGGCTGTGGTCGCGTCAGCTCTTCGTCGGGCGGCCCATCGCCGCGCCGTTCCCTCCTCGTCGTGCGGCCCATCGCCGTACGCGTCTCCCGTCGACAGCTCCTCTGTCGTTCGCCTGTCTTCTGCTGCTGCTGAACAGAGGATCCCTACTGGTGCCCTGTGAGTTGCGACTGGTGGTGGTAATTCTTCCTTCTCGCATCTACTAGCAATGTCTCAGTCTCAGTCTCAGATTAATGCAATTGTCATCAATATTACTCTGGATGGTCCAAATTATTTGGAATGGGCGTTTTGTGTTGAAACTGCATTGAGATGTGTTGGTCTGCATTCTCACTTAACTGATGATCCACCCAAACCTGATAGTAGTAATGCTGCTGCGGTCAAAAATTGGGACATTAGTGATGGTAAAGTCATGGCTGCTATGGTTAACAGTGTTAAACCCACCATGATCATGAGTCTGCGTAAGTTTAAACATGCTAAACCCATGTGGTCCTATTTGAAGGCACGATATGTTCAGGACAGTGGTGCCCTTCAACACACTATCATGCAGCAACTTCATGTTATTGAACAGAGAGACATGTCTATTGATGAGTACTACTCTGCTTTTGATCGTTTGATGGGTTCTTTGATCTCCATGGTACCTCCATGTACAGCTGGTCAGACATATACGACACTTTCATTTATTAAGCAGTTTCTCACTTACAAATTTGTCATGGGACTTAGGACAGAGTTTGATTCTATTCGTACAAGGCTGCTTCATACTTCCTCTACTCTGATTATGGCCCAGGGTCTGAATTACTGGCTGAAGAGACGCGTCTTCAGTCCTTGTCCTCTTCTGTGTCTCAGCCTAACAGTATATTGGCTACACATAGGACCAGTACATTCAAAGAACCTTGTAAGCATTGCCACAGGAAGAATCATAGTTCGGATAATTGTTTTATTAAGTATCCTGAGAAGTTTGCTGAATTTCGTGCTTGCCATGATCGTGGTACCTCTTCCACTCCTCGAGGTACTGGTGGTTCTGGATCAGTTTCAGTTGCAGCTACCTCATCTGCTACAGCTCCAGCTACCTCATCGGCTACAGCTCCTTCATCATCTTGGGTGCTTGATTCAGGGGCATCTTTTCATGTGACATCTGATTCTTCTCGCTTGGTTGCTTGCAAACCCGTCACAGATGGTGCTTCTGTTCAGACAGCTGATGGTACATCTTGTCCTATCACTCATAAAGGGTCACTTTGCAATACTCATTTTGATGTACCTAATGTTTCTTTTGTACCACAGTTGTCTATGAATCTTCTTTCGGTTGGTCAAGTTACGGACCAAAATTGTTTTGTTGGATTTGATGACTCATCTTGTTTTATTCAGGATCGTCGCAGCGGACGAGTGATTGGGACTGGCCATCGCCGTAAAGATGCTTCTAGCCTCTATGTTTTGGACACCTTGCGTCTTCCTTCCTCTGTTGGGTCTCCACCTCATGTGTCATCCGCTGCATCGTCGTCTGCATCTTCCTTTGCTAAGTGGCATCATCGTCTTGGTCATCTTTGTGGATCACGTTTATCGTCTTTAATAAATCAAGGGTGTTTAGGTCATACATCTATCGAGTCTAGCTTTCACTGTAAGGGATGTAAACTTGGAAAACAAATACAACTTCCATATTTCTCTAGTGCTTCTTCTTCTGCTAGACCTTTTGATCTTATTCATTCTGATGTATGGGGTCCTGCACCTTTTCCTTCAAAGGGTGGTCACAAATGTTATATTATTTTTACTAGGTAAATGCCCGTGCGTTGCAACGGGTGTAATACAAATTCCGTGAGGTATTTGTTGTTATACAAAAATTGTCGAATTAAAATCAAGAACTCAAGATACAAATGATTCAAATCCATACGTTGCTAGTGGCCCATGCCATCCAGAAAAAAATTAACTTGCATCTCGCATGCTAACAATATCTTTCAGTGTGCGCATGAATCGGACGTTGGTTTCCTTGTTTTTCAGAGTGACATGTTGATCAAATAAAGGTTCAATCACAAATTTATAGGGATAGAAGCACATGGTTTTACAACAAAATTACAGGGATCAAAGTACTTGATTTAGCAACAAAATTACAGGTATCGAAGCATACAATTTGCTATTCGACCAGGAAGGTTGTCATCTACCTGAGAAATGTACATGCCACCTTGCCATACGCTTTAACCCAGATTGCAAAATGGAGCTGATGTTTTTTTCTGTAAGTTCGATGCACACAAAACATAAGTTTTGGAAAGTAGACCCACATTGACAAGATCTGCAAAGTATCACATAGGTGCAAAGCTAAGCCCATTTTTACATGGTACAAAGCATGGATCTTTAATTGTGTAGGCGTGGAGAGAATCCATTGCTTGTATATACAAATAATGAAATGCAAATATCAATGTTACTAAACATTTGGTTCCATGTCTGAATATTGATGACATCAACAAACTAAACAAGACCTTGCATTCATCCAAAAGTGGTTACAAAGTGGATCATTTTTCTTGAGCTACAACAGTGGAAGCTAAAGACCACGATGATCAAGAAAAAAAAATCTAAACTTTCTGAAAACTCACAACAGCCAATTACAATTATTCTCTTGGCAAGAGTCATCTCAGCCAATTAGATGAAGTTTTGTGATAGCTACAATTCTTTTGCCCCAAGCAAACAAGAGAAGGGATTCGAGAAGGTTGTTAGCAAGGGTGATTAGCAACCTTCAAGGCTGCTCAAAATTTAAGCATAAATCCTATGCTGTTATGTGAGCAAAACAGGCACCATCAGATGGTAGCAAAATTTCAGAATAGAACTCTGAATATCCAAGTTCTATACCGTCCATAAGTCATGTTGGTTAGATGGTAGAACCAATTTGCAGTTTTGAAAGAGGCACCACAATGCAGTGATAACTTTTTTGTTTTAAAAAGGAAACATGTTTCATCAGTGAAGTAAAAACTTCAGCACTGAAATTAATTAAGTTTGCTAGAGAGCATTGAAAGGTCCTAGCTAGAAAGTCAAAATTGGTTAGGTGAGATAGCAGTGAAATTTCTACAAACTCCAGAATCGAAATCCAGTACCCCACTAAAAACATTTCCTCATTACATAACTTGCTAAACACCAAACCTGAGAACCTCCCAAAATCTTCCATGGACCTTCAAGCTGTGATGGGAATTCTCAACAATCTAAGGAAGATTCGAGTTAAGAACCAAGCAGCAAAAAAAGAACACCATAATCTAAAGTGTTTATATAGTTACTACAGGCTAATTCTATGTGATAATGATAAGTATCAAGTCAGCCGCAATAAAAACAAACACCTACAGTCATCCAATAAAAGTACAGTGGTAGATAGAACGAAAGAACCTTTTAAAGTATCTGTACATGTTTTTAGCTAACCTAATAGTTGTTTTCTCTCAAGATATATAAATTTCAATAATCAAAATTTGAACCAAAGGACATGTCCATTTGCTCCAGGCATTGGTGCCTCTATACCATTTTAGATTATTATTAATCTCTAATAAAGAAATCAACCCAAATCACAGCTGAATCCATCTTGGGTGAATGAGAAGAATGACGGTGCCTTTAAGGACAGCTCAAGTCATCAACACAGGTGTGACCAGAAAACTCAGACAGCATATATAGATACATTTTTTTTTTGTAAAAAATGCACTTGTAGGTACTGACCTATTTTTGAGTAATGTGAGCGGTGTCAGCACGCTAACACAAAAGAAATCTGCCACTGAAGCAAAGACACTGAAATAGAAATGTCAAAACAGCTTGAGGTGAGATGATGGAGGTATAACAAATAATAAGATTTCAGTAGCGCTTACTGCCGCTTGAAACAAATCAAAACGGATAACAATGTTGACCTACAGGTGCAGTTCTCATTCATCCCTCATGCTAAAATGTCCAGGAGCTGCAACAGGTAACAATGCCGTTTTGTCAGTAGTCAGAACTGCAGGAGACATTGTAATAGGCAAATTTTAGATGCCCAAATCATAGGAATCATAACACACAAATGCCTAATGATAGAAGTTGGTCTTAAAGTGTGGAACCCATCCATACTCCAAATTGACCATTCGTAATGTTGTATGGCAACCAGAAATCACAATCTACTATCCCTAAATCGCAGGAGCCCTGAACCGGAACCAAACAAGACACCTGTATATGGCTGAAAAAAATTGACCCTTTGTACCAAAAAGCTGACACTTGGAAGTGCCAAATGGACGCCCCTTCCCTGCAGCCAACACAGAGATGAAGTCAAATCAAAAGCAATGATGAAGAGAGGTTATATTTCTAAGTCCAAGAATACAGCAACAATATCTAAGCAGTAGTGGCATGTAAGTTAACACCTTCAAATGAGTGATAACAGAACGTAGCTCTAATTGTTTCATCATCACATATCATGATCCAATTTGCACTGCCTATCCAAATGCCTCCAAGGTGGGAACAGAAAGGATGAAGAGATACTGATTCAATTTGCAGTGCCTATCCAAATGCCTCCATGGTGGGAACAGAAACGATGAAGAGCGAAAAAAGGCTATGAACATGTAGCACAAAGCACACTGCAGGCCCAGATCTAGTGAACGACATGGCTGTGCACATGTACGTATAATAATCTTGGAAAGGGAGCAAAGTTAGCAGGCAGGAAGGGAAAGGAAGGAGTTGCACACCGGTGTACGAGGCAACATTGAAGAAGTTGGGGTCCGCCGTCCTTGGAGCAGCTGCAGAGTGCGAGGCCGAGGGCGAGCTGGACGTGCGAGGCGTCCTCATCCTCTAGCTGCTGCTGCTGCTCGATGGGATGCAGCCCCTCGCCACCCGCCCTGGCTGTCTGATGCTTGACGGATGCAGCCGCCCCTCGCGACCCGCCCCTGGCTATCTGATGCTCGACGGGATGTGGTCGCCCCTCGACAGGATTAACAGGCCCTAGGGTTTGGTCTGCAGCGGCCGGCCACGGTCCGGCGGCGGTGCGCTGGCTGAGGCAGGGACGCAGGGGCCGGATCGGGGCTGCGGCGCCGGCGGTAGAGGGCCCGGCCCGCGCGGGCGGCGGCGATGAGTCTGGTCGGAGCCGGGTGGGAGAGCGGTTTCTGGTTTTCTTCTTTTTGCGAGCGGCGGGGTGCGCGCCGGGAGTGAGCGGGGTGAAACCGGGCGGCCTTTGAGGCGGAGGCGAGGTGAAAAGCACCGGTGAACGATTCCTTTTACCATGTATTAGGTGTAGAGATTGATGATCATTCTCGTTATACATGGGTCTATTTTATGAAGCACCGTTCTGAATTGTGTTCCATTTACAAATCTTTTGCCCGCGTGGTTCATACACAATTTTCTACTCCTATTAGAGTTTTTCGCCCTAACTCTGGTGGTGAGTATTTGTCTAATGCTTTTCGCCAGTTTTTGTCTTCTGAAGGTACTCTTCCGCAACTTTCTTGTCCTGGCGCTCATGCTCAGAATGGTGTTGCTGAACGTAAACACCGTCATCTTATAGCGACAGCCCGCACACTTTTGATTTCATCTTTTGTCTCATCTCATTTTTGGGGTGAAGCTGTTTCTACTGCAGTCTATCTCATCAATAGACAACCATCTTCCAAATTATCCGACAAATGTCCTGGTGAGGTACTTTTTGGTACGTCTCCTCGCTATGATCATCTTCGAGTCTTTGGGTGCACATAGCGGCCACAGACCTCGGCAAGGTCTCCACCGCCGGCCCCTCCGGGTTCTTTGATACGTGCTACTCCGTAGGCAGCCGGCTAGTGAAGGTGGCGGCCATGTCGTTGCACTTCGCCGGCGGCGTGGAGGTGAGGCTCCCGCCCAAGAACTACTTCATCCCAGTGGACTCCACGGGCACCGTCTGCTTCGCGTTCGCCGGCACCGATGATCGTAGCGTTTCCATCATCGGCAACCTCCAGCAGCAGGGGTTCCGCATCGTGTACGACATCGATAGCCAGCGTGTTGGGTTCTCGCCCAATAACTGTTGATTATATAGAGTCGATATCAATAAATTTTTGTACAAATCTGGAAATAAACAACATTTTTACAGTTTTGGTCAAATTCCTTTTCGGTGGTTCACGCTGCCATCAACTGACTTATGGCAATTGTTCAAATTATATATAGTTTGGTCAAATTATTGTTTGGCCTCCTTCCATTTCAGAAGAAGCCAATTTGAAATTTTGAACGCAACAAACAGCTGGCTTTAGAGCAGTTCCCCAAGATCCATGAAACTATCCTTTCCAAGCGAACTCATCAAAGATCTGCCGGCTCTGTCCTTCGGAGGTCCTCATAGGGGTAGGGTTTGCGTACGTGTATTCTTAGGGGTGAGTGTACGTGCGTGTGTGGGCGTTTACGTTTGTACCTTGTAATCTAAAAAAACTATCCTTTCAAAAAAAAAAACAACTATTAATATCGGGGATATCGGGCTGCTTTCTTACTCGAGCGACACCTCTTTCCTTGCAGGAGCGGGGAATTTTATCGACCACCAAAAAAATTGGTTTTGCTCCCTACAAATAAAACAGGGAATTTCATCTCCTCTAATAGCATAGGGGTCACAAATAACTATCATCTCTTCTTCTTCCATACACACTAGGAGCCCAAATGCTAATTGGCGCGCGCGCCCAAACTTCTACCGGCGCACACATGCCATTTAGAGCAGGCACTACACGTCTCGCCCCCCAGCTTCCCCTTTTCTGCAATTTTTTGTCGTTCCCTGTCCGAATCCGCTTCTCGATGGGGGAATTTTTAAAATATTTCAAAATCGTTCAGTTCTCTTTTCCCCTTCTCCTACTCCACGCGCAGCACCGTTCCTTTTCCCCTTCTCCTACTCCTACTCAACGCGCCTGTGGATCCTCCCGTCGCCGCGACTGGAATTGAATTCGAGGGCGGCGCCCACTGGTCCGGCCATCGACGTGGAGGCTTCGTCGGCCTCATCAAGGCGTGTTCGGCCCCAGTGGCGTGGAGGTGAAGGTACGGCGTCCAGCTCTAACGGCTTTGATTTGGGGAGGATTTGTCCTCGCGATCCCGATTAAAAGCTGCCATCTCAACATCTCGTGACCTAACATTTTGCATCCCATGACAGAATCTTTCTTCTTGCCCATCCCATTACCACAGATTTTCATAGAGGGCATGCGAATTGGCAACCAAATGATGCAGAGGAAAGCCACAGAGACTACGAGAACCTCATGCTTTTATGCCTGAAGTTCTATGGCAGCAATGTGCTTAGGCTTAGCTGCTGGGACCGCATAAAGGTTGCAATCATTATTTGTCACCTAAGACTCCTTGGGCCAAACCTGCCATGAATAAAGTGGGTAGATCTTTCCACCATTTGATAAGTCCATCGAGCCATATAAAAGGGGTAGCAGCAGCGACATGCTACATCAATCAGAAACCAAACTACTTGAGTTCATGGCTTGCTTGTCTTGCTGTTCTATGTAGCATACACAACGTTTCGTGCTTTTCTTTGTCTAGACACTCTGGCTAGATCTCCGCCATACAAACCATGGGTCACAACAACATTGATTGCATAGGTAAACACGATCAATGGCATAGCTAGGCATGGGAGGTACCAGGAGTTATTCCTAAACTTGAGTTCTAGCAGAGCCTAACTTAGTGGTACCAAATAGGTGGGGACAGTACCAAATTAAGTGGGACTAAGTACGAAAATAGGCGGAAAGTGTATCTATTTTTATTTTTCATTTTATTTTCAAGTAAGGGTAAATTAGTCATTTTAGTGCGGCTATATAGGGACAAAATTGGAATTTTCATGTCTTATTTTTTGGTATAGGGGTAAGGCCTATTGGGCTGGGCCTCGCATACACCATTTGGACACATTCATGGTCGATTGATTCCTCCGTTCCGGTTCGTACGGAGTCTCCGTTGGTACAACGCCGCCGCGAAGCCCGCGACCCCGGCCGCCGTACCGCCACGAAGGCCCTGCACGACGCCGATCGCTCGCCGCCGGCGGCTCGCCCACTCGGCGCTGACCGTCCGCCCGCCGCGTGCGAAGCCCTGACTCCTCCGCGCTGCTCAAGATCGAAAAGTTCAACATCGACGTGTGGAAAGGCTTCATGCAGGAGTTGCTCCAAACCGAAGGGGAGCAGGGCGGTGAATTGTGTGTGCTGAACGGCGGTGAATTGTGTGTGCTGAACTGTTGATCGATCCTATACCTGGTGATTTAGTATTCTTTTTATTATTGCCATCACACGACAATGGTGTTTTTTTTCTGGTGTTGAGGCCGAGAAGGTAGCTGGGCGTTCCCTCCGTGGAACTGCTCCACGGTGTTACCAGAGGAGAGGGAGCGGTAGTACATCTATTGGGCTGGGATTAGCGTTCCAACCCTGCGTCTAAGTGCACAAGAACACTCTCTAAATTACTAAAATACCCATCATAATATAATCATTTACAAAATTAAAAAATATGAAAGTACCTGGAGGTACCACGTTACTTTTCCAACCATGGTAAAAGAGCTCAATTTATTAATCATACTATTTGGTATTTTAAATAAATTTGTGCATGCCTATTGAACTAATTTAAATTTGAACATAGCGTACCTAAAATAAAACTAAAACATTCAACCGGACAGAAATATATGTAAGGACTTCAGAACAATGATAATTTGTAAATGCTCCTATCTTAAGAACAGACAAAAATCATTCAAAACAATGATAATTTGTAAATGCTCCTATCTTAAGAACAGACAAAAATCATTCAAATGTTTGATAGAAATAATTCAAACTTTTTGTTTGTAATTATTGGAACGAAAACAATGATAATTTATAACTGCTTTTCAAAACTTCTTTTTAAATTGGCATGTCCTCATTTTCTTTGCCATTTATAAATTTTTAACGAAAGATAGCCAGTTTAATTGAAAAAAATAATAAATCTCTCACCAAGTTTCATATAAGCTATACCAAACTTTGATATCTGTACATCTCACTTTTCTTGCTCATATACTATAGACTTCAAATATGTAGACAAACTAATATTTATATTAACAAATACATTAATTAATAAACGTGAACTTGCAGAGACACTTGCATCCAAAACTTTGTTTTTTAAAAATGTTCAAATAATAACTAAGGAACCCTTCTAAAACAGCAGGAAAAACCTTTTCTCTTAGATATCCAGAGATATTTTTAAATTGTAGTATACTACGTATAGATAGTTTTTAAGGAATTCAATAAATTTTGAAATAATTTATGATATTGTAAATAAAAGAATTTATGCGTGGTTGGACATGTTGTAATTAGTTGAGTATGACACGTGAAGAAAATTGTAAATTTTCTAGAGGTTTACAATAACACTCAGGTGAATTCTGATTTTTGTTTTTTGAACTGAAATCATAGTGCAGATAAGTACAGCTCTGAAGAAAACGGTAAAAGTTTACAAAGAATTTCGGCTCTTATAGAGCCACTAAGGCCTTGCTGGCATCTACATGTATTAACCTCAATTCAGATGTGTTGCAATGGATTAGGGCGTAACTTAGTTTAATTTGCACTTAAATCCACTCCAGCATATGTGGATTGAGCGAAATATTTGGACATCCAAACATGCTGCAAATGGAGTATATTTTCTTGGAGGTTTACAAATATAGTCAAGGAAAATATATTTATTTTTTGGCGGCTTGATTTTTTGGCACTCCAGAAATTTCTCAGCCGTCAAGACAGTTCAGGAAATTCAGATTCGGATGACAACAACCTTGAGTTTTAACAGTGATGCATTTGACCACGGCTATTTCAAAGATTAGAATTAGTTAAGAGGCCCAATGATGCATTTGACTTGCTATTTGAGTACAATTATTTTACCCTAAAATTAAATTAGCATCACAGAATATATGTAGATACTTATTAGAGGGAGTAAGGAGGGAAATGGCCAAAGGACTCATGAATGGTTTGCCACACCATCAGTGTAAAACTATGAGAGCATGCATGTTGCCGCAGGATTTTCTAAAAATAAATTTGTTCCATAGGATCACTACAAGTCGGTGTCCAGAACTAGGGTCTAAGTAGAGTCATGTGTGAATTTGTATCTATGCGTCTAGGCTATGATATTTTGCAAGGCGAGCAAAAAGATTTATAGTGGTTTGGGCTGAATATCCCTAAGTCCATTGAGAGCATGGCTTGTGTTGCTTTGCACCAGGATGCTTATACTAGGGGTTATAAGGATTCGAGAGAGCGAGGGAGCGGCTCCCAAGTCTGTAAGTGCTTGTGTGCTTGTGGCATGACTTGTGTGTTTGCTTGTGCTAGGCAGGGCCCCGGCCTCCCCTTTTATAGCTTTCAAGGGGACGAGTCGGGTTACAACTGTAGAATATGGTAAAAAAGAGGAAAGAAGAAAGAAGAAAGAGAAAAATGAAAATAAGGTCTTATACGCGCTTTCTTCCTCCTTATCTGGGGTGAGAAGGTTATCCTGTAGAGCTGGTGCGCAATGGTCGTTGAATTCATGGCCTCTCCGTCCATTTGTGCGATGCGCCAAGCCATGCTTTGACTTGGGCTGCTTTGTACCGGCAAGGATGGGTAGAGCCGTTAGCTAGCAAGTGGTTGAAACAGTGGTCGTTGCTTCTGTTCCTATAAATGTTAGGCAGCATAGTGGCATAGGATGACCTTGTCCTTTGCTGCTGTGCAGTCGCCGGCGGGGTAATAAAAAAGCCACACCGCATCGTGCAACACTCAATGGAGTCATGTCATTCGTACCACGGCTCCCACGACCCCACGTACAGTGGGGCTGTGCCCATTCCTTCCGCGGGAATGGACATCGTGGTCCTTGTGGTGTGTGTGGTGCATGAACTTTTTTTATTAATTAGAAATGACATATGGACATATTAGTTGTAAATGATGTGAATAGTTTGCATGAAGAGAGAGAACATTTAGTGAAATTACTTATTAGTTGGGTAATGACGTAGAACGCTTGTACGAAATTATCTATTGGAGTTTATCTTTATAAAAGTTATAGGTATATGCACACATGACATAATTAACAACACAGTGGAGCTCTAGTCGACTATGTAAAATTCAAAATTCATAAAGTTGTTGTTCTTATATTTCTTTGGATTTTGCTTTCGGCATACAGACATGCACAAGCTCAGCACACAAACACTCCCACATACTCTGAACCTGCTTAATCATTACTTGAGGGAACACATAGAACATAACGACAAACGCCATCAGTTTTTGACATTCTATTGTCCACACAAACATTGCATTGGTGAAGTCGTACGTGATCATTTGGAGTAATACTTATCCTTTGCTTATGCTTCCTGACGAGGTTACAAATTTCATTCATATATTTGGCGTCGGTCATGACGTATTTGTGGCGTTGGCCATGACGTACAAGAATCTCTGTGGTCTTGTTAACGGATCAGAACGTACAACGTGTCCTCGTCTCGTCTATAAGAAAGCTTTCAAGGACGTGTGCGATTCATGCAATGTACTTCTACGTGTCGGCGTTGCAGTATAGCATGACTGCGCACAGCACAAATGACTGCTCTTTTCTTCTTTTCCCTGCTTCTCCTTCTTGCTCAACATGGTGCCTCTTCCCATGCAAGCTACAATGTAGGATCTGGACAAGTTTTCTACAAGACACCAGCTGGCAACCCACAGCAGGCCTTTATGTCCACGGTGCCTCCTGCAACCACCTGCTCGTCGTCCATCGCAACTGGTACATAGATATAGGATATATATATGTTTGTATGCAACATCATCAATTCTAATACGTTTTAGAACGAGACTTCGTACCGTAATTGTACATATGCCTCATTCTTACTCGTAGGACCTTGCATCCTGAACTCCGTGTTATAGACGAGACAATAAACTAAATATCAAGACTCTAATTTGTAGCTGATCAGGTATATATTGCAGGGGCTGAGAGCGCTTGCTCATGTCTAGCTATGACTAGTGGATCATTAGTCCAGGAATATTTTTCGTTTCCATGATGTAGTCTCTTCACGAGCTTGTAATGCCGCTAATGGCACTCTTGTACATATATTGCTTCCGTCTAAATACAAAGATATGCACGCAAGTGCATATTTTTAAAAGATATGCACAGTTGTGCGCATTAAAAAATGGTATACTACTACTCTTAGTAAAATTGGCTTGGTTTTTTATACTCTAGAGAGTGGACGGACACACCAAACTAAAGAGAATGTGCAATAGACAAAAATTTAGTAGAAACTTAATATATGTTTGTATCTTCAACTTTTACAGGCCTAGCAGGCAAGAAGAAGCTGCCCGTAGTGCACCGGCAGAATCCATGCTCGCCGTTTCACGGGCTGGCTTCCTTGACACCGGCAGATGTCCTGCGTCGTGACACCACCCGCATCCGGAGCCGTTTCTCCTCACAGTCGTCGACTGTTGTGCCTGTCCCGGCCCCATCACCAATGGCTTCACCAATTACCATCTTCCCGTTGGACCCGTTGAAACAACCCGTGGTGCTCGACCACAGCGTGTTCGTCAACTACGGCACGCCGGAGCAGCGGTTCCCAGTGTACCTCGACACCATCACTGGCTTCTCCGAGCTCTTGTGCAAGCAGTGCACCTTAGGTTCCGGCAACTGTGACCCGGCGGTGTTCGACACATCTCTGTCCTTGACCTTCAACCAAGTTCCCTGCGGTTCGCCGGACTGTCCGGTCAACGACTGCTCCGCCGGCTCCATCTGTCAACTTGTCGACCCGTTGTACAGGGCCATCGTCTGGGGCACATTTTCCCAGGACGTGTACACGGTGGCGCCGTCCATGGTCGTCGACGACTTCAGGTTCCTGTGCATGGACGCCACCAATGCTCCTACTGACGACGAGCAGCCGCAGGCTGGCACGCTCGACCTCAGCCGCGACCGCAACTCACTGCCGTCGCGGCTCTCGCCGTCGTCAACGCCATCGTTCTCCTACTGTCTGCCGCAGTCCTCGGGCTCCGAGGGCTTCCTCTACCTCAATGGCAGCGCCACCCACAGAGACGACAACAACACCGTCTACGCTCCGCTGGTGAGCCACGAGGGTGCGCCCGAGCTGGCAAGCGCGTACTTCATCGAGCTCGTCGGAATGAGCCTTCGCGGCGAGGACCTTCCGATCCCGGCGGATGCCTTTGGCAACGCAGGGTCCATCCTAGACGTGGGGACGACCTTCACCCTTCTACCGCCGGCCGCATACACGCCGCTGCGTGACTCCTTCCGGAAGGAGATGTCGCAGTACAACTGCTCGTTGCCGGGGCGTTGGTTCGGCGTCGGCTTTGACACGTGCTACAACTTCACCGCGCTGGAGGAGCTCTTCATACCGTTCCTCAGGCTCGAGTTCGGCAATGGCGAGAGCCTATTGATTGACTGGGACCAGTTGCTGCACTACCACGACCCCGTCTTCGCACCCTTCACAGTTGCCTGCCTCGCCTTCTCCACCTTCAACACCACCGATGACGATGGTGATGCCTTCTCCGCCTTCAACAACGGTGATGACGGCGGTGATCCGCCGTTCTCGGTCATCGGGACGTATCAGCTGGCGTCCACGGAGGTGGTGTATGATGTGGCCGGAGGAAAAGTTGGCTTCATTCCAGACAGCTGCTAATTATCTGATCATCGGGATCCCGGAATATACTTATATATGTACTGCATATTGCTGGCCGTGCGCTAAATGCATCCCTCACAGATTAGCTGATAGTAGCTAGCTGAATAATCTGAGATACAATTATACAATGATATATCTACTGTACGTTGATGGATGGAAAGTCCATATAATAGTTATATTTATACAGCTTCGAACTTGCTTTCAGAGGCGGCGCCGGTAGTCAAGGTTGAGATGCAGTCAAGGGGGGGTGGCCGGCCGGCTGGTTTCAACCAGGGGCGTGGTGGTTTTGGCCAGGGGAGGGGTGGATTTGGCCAAAATCGCAGCGGATTTGGAAGGGGCCGAGATGGATTTGGAGGAGGAAGACAAGGGAGAGGTGCTGGGCGAACAAGCTTTCGTCAGCATCAGTGGGTTCGGGATGAACCAGCCAAGGATCAGCAGGGTGGGGAGCTCGGGAAAGAAGTGGGTAAAGAAGAGGTGGTTCAACCTGAGCAGTCTGAGGATGCTAAGTGGAAGGAGCAAAAGGGATCTTCAGATCTGAATCCTGCATGGGGAGACAAGATGAAAGGGGGTGATGGAGCAGCAACAACAGAGAACACAGGTGATCAGTCTAAGCCTGAAGTTGCTGAATCTTCTAAGAATAGTCAGCCGATTAGGACAGCCTGTGCACACTGTGGGTTGTTTAACCATGCTTCTGCTGAGTGTCGCCGTCAGAATATGGGGGGGGAAAATGATTTCTGCTGAGGGGGGTAAAGGTGGTAGAGCTGCTTGTGATATATGTGGGCTATTCAACCATGCTACTTCTGAATGTCGTAGGCAGAATAAATTTCAGGGTGAGGGATCTAATGCAGTTAAATTGTCGAACAAGTTGCTTTGTGAGGTATGTGGTCTGTCTGGTCATGGGGCTTCTGATTGTAAATGGCATGGGTGTGATATATGTGGAGATAGTGATCATTCTGCTTATGATTGTATGAAATGTCTGCCTTGGAACTACGGACCTGAATTATGTGCAACTCAAGTAGAGGGACAGAGTTTCCTATTTATTGAGGAATGCATTGATCAGAGGATCACCAAGGAAAAAGCAAGCACAATTGTGATTACTGTCATGAGTGGAAATGCTAATGCCAGACAGATATAGCTAGAATTTGCTAATCTCACTGGTAACACAATGTGGACATGGAGAGCCAGGCAGGTGGCTGATGATAAGTTTCAGATGACGTTCCCCACTGTGAATATGGCTAATCAGTGGAGTCATATCAAGAAGCTGACCATGAGAAATGGAGCAGTACTTGACATTGAGTCGTGGGCTCCTTCAGCTAATGCAAAGGAATTTCTCCAAACAGGGTGGTTCAGAGTTAAGAAGATACCTGCTGATCAAAGGGCTATTCCAACCATTGGCAGGGTGGTGGGGCTAGTTGGGAAGGCATGGGAGATTGCTGAAAGTACTAGACATAGATATGACTATGTGAGAGTCAAGGTGGCATGCAGAGATGTGACCAAAGTCCCTAAAGTGGCTGAAGCCTTCTTAGGCTTGCAAAAGATACCTTTTGAGTTTGAAAGGGAAATCTCTGAGGACCTGAAGGTGAAGAAATCTGCTAAGGGGACTGTGATTGGCAACAATGGGAGTCAATCTGCTCAGCCAAGTCATCCTGGCAGCAAAGAAGGAAAACCAAAAGGTGAGAATGGTGAAAAAAAGGAATCTGAGGATACCAATCAGAAATCTGATGGGAGGCAAGGGAAAAAAGCTTTTGCTTGGTCTGCTCCTCCTAAAACTACTGGCAACTCTATGAAATCTAACTCTTTCATGAAGGATGCTAGAAAGGAATTCCAGAAATCTTGGGCTGTGGAATCTGAGCAAAAAGGGGAATTTGACTCCTGTGATGACTTGGACTCAGATGATGGTTATGTCTCTGAAAAAAGCAGGAGGATCTCTAGGGAGGGTAAAAAAGACGCTGATGAAGAGGGTACTTCTACTCAAGTGTGGAATGTTCAGATTAGTGATCCAATGAACATGGAGAAAACTCCTGCAGAAGTTCTATTCACTGAAAAAATGGCTGCTAAATCTGTTGGCATCCTTGAAGCTTTGGTGTCTCCTAGTATGGATACAGTGAAATCTGATGTAACAGCTCAAGAAGTGGTTGCTTCTCCTGGAGTAAATATACCAAATGATAACATCATTAACACTCAGGAAAGTATTCCTTTGGAGGGGGATCAAATGGGGATGGATAATGATAAGGATACACAGGAAGATGTGGTATCTGACATGATCAATGATGTTAGTGGGAATGCTAATCTGGTGATAGAGGTGGAAGAGGAAATGAATCAAGGTGGGCTGGGTGATATAAATGATGTTGGTGGGGGAATCTTGTTGGAAGATGTGGGTGAAGCAGTGGGTGTGGTTCTGCAGCCAGATATAGCTCGAGGTAGCTATCCAAGAAAATCAACCTGCTCCAATTGAAGTTGCTTGAACAGGCTGATCAAGGCGAAGGAGGAGTGAGAGGCTCAAAGAATCTACTTCCCTATCTACTATGGAGAAGAATTAGCGAGATGGCTAAGAAGAGAAACCTGGAAGGTAACCCATCATGTAAAAATTTCTTTTACGTTCTGCCTATTGAGGAAGTTATTTCCATATCTAATAGCATGGATGTTGATATTAATAATGATGTTTTTAATACTTTTGATTTAATCAAAAACTTAGAATGTGCTAGAAATGATCTGCATGCTAAGCGAATAGTAAGGTGAGTATTTCTAATGAGAATAGTGAAGAGATTGCATCAACTTCTAATGGTGGTAATTTGTTGGAGTGGACTCAAGATGAGCACTCTGAAGATGATGATTTTACTCTTGTGGAATCTAGGAAAAGAAGGAGAGAAAGAAGAAAAAGCTTAGTTGTTTCCCCCCATAGTAAGGGGAGGGGGCAGGCTCGGGGTGTATCGGCTTGCCTCCAAGAAAAAGAGGGAGGCCTAAAGGGTCTACCTCCCAAAAAATACTAAGTCCAAAGTCTAAAAATGGATGCTTTGGGTCTTGTCTCGGAACTGTAGAGGTCTCGAGAAAAAAAGGGGTTTCAACTTATCTTAAAGATTTGATTCATCAGTATCATTTCCATTTTATTGGAATCCAGGAGACAATGGTCGAGAGATTATAATGATAGATTAATTAAGAAATTTGATATATATCAAGAATACTTGTGGCTTGATGTAAAAGCTGTGGGCAAAGCGGGAGGTATCCTGGTGGGGGTTAGGATGGATTTATATGATGTGGGTTCTTTTCAGCAGGGAGAATTCCTGCTGCAAATGAACTTGTGGGATAAAATGAATAGAGTCAAGTGGAACTTGTTGATAGTATACAGGTGCGGCTCATGATGATAAGAAAATGGCTTTCCTGGCCGAATTATCTAATTTTTGTTCAAAAAGTTCTGAACCCCTTCTAATCGGGGTGATTTTAATATCATAAGATTTGCTCATGAAAGAAATCGACAACGGGGAGGACATAGATTTTCAAATCTGTTTAACACTTTAATTGATTTCCATGAATTAAGAGAGGTGGATATGGCTGGTGGGGGTTATACTTGGTCTAACCAACAGGAGGTTCCTCTTTTGGAAAGGTTGGATAGAATCCTGGTCACTAAAGAATGGGAAGATATGTTTCCTCTAGTAGGAGTTAGAAAACTCCCTAGGGACATCTCTGATCATAATCCCCTTCTTATTTTCTCTGGACAAATTGCTCACAAGAAAAAGATAGAATTTAAATTTGAGCTTAGCTGGTTATCACAAGATGATTTCTTACCGCAGTTAAGAAATTTTGGGATAAGCCTTGTAAAGCAAAATCCAGCTTGGACAAGATTCAGCAGAAGTTGAAGTTGTTTAAACAATATTTTAAAGGGTGGGGTTTTAACCGTCAAGGGGAGTTGAGGAAACTGAGAAAAGAAGTGAGTGAAGAGCTATATGAGCTAGAGCAGATTGAAGAATCTATTGGATTAGATTCTGATCAGTTGAATAAAAAGATGAAACTGATAAAAGAAAACCTATCTCTTTTGGATCAAGAGGAGACTTATTGGCATAATAGATGTCATGAAGATTGGTTGTTAAAAGGTGACAATAACACAAAGTATTTTCATAGAATTGCTAATGGAAGGAAAAGGAAGAATAATATTATATCCTTAGAAGATAATGGGGTGATTATTGAGGGGGATATGAATCTATTAAAGCATGCTACAGATTATTATTCTGACCTTTTTGGTCCCACAACCTCATATGATGTAAGTCTAAATAATGAAATTTGGGATGATTTGGTAAAGGTAACTGATAGTGAAAATGAAAATCTATGTGCCCCATTCACTGAAGAGGAGATTAAGGGAGCTTTATTCCAAATGGAGGATAATAAGGCTGCTGGTCCTGATAAGATCCCAATTGATTTCTTTCAATCATGTTGGGAAATAGTGAAATCTGATATAGTAAGATTGTTTGAGGATTTTCACAAGGGAGAAATAGAGATTTGTAGGTTGAATTATGGAATCATAACTTTGTTGCCCAAAGTAGCTTATGCTTCTAAGATCCAGCAATTCAGGCCAATATGCTTGTTGAACTTGTTTATATAAACGGTAACTAAAGTTCTAACTTTGAGGCCGGAGAAGGTAGGTGATAGACTCATTCATCAAAATCAAACAGCCTTTATGAAGGGAAGAAATATCATGAATGGTATAATGGTTTTGCATGAGATCCTTCATGAAACCAAAATTAAAAAACAAGTGGGAGTGGTGTTAAAGTTGGATTTCGAAAAAGCCTATGATAAGGTCAATTGGGAATTTCTGTTTCAAAGCTTATACAAGAGAGGCTTCAATGATAAATGGTGTGGATGGATTAAACAAGTAGTATCTGGGGGGACTGTGAGTGTGAAGTTAAATAATGAAATTGGCCCATACATAAAAAGTTATAAAGGGGTGAGACAAGGGGATCCTCTTTCCCCAATCTTGTTCAATTTTGTAGCAGATGGCCTAACCAGAATGATAAATAAAGCCCAATGTAATGGCCTATTTAGTGGTCTAATTGACCATATTATTCCCCAAGGGGTAGCTGTGCTCCAATACGCTAATGATACTATCCTGTGTCTAAAACATGAACCTGAAAAAGCTGTGAATCTTAAGCTCTTATTATATTTGTATGAACTAATGTCTGGACTTAAAATAAATTTCCATAAAAGTGAGGCTCTGGTGTTAAATGATGAGAGTGATTGGGGTAGCTTCTATGCTGATATGTTTAACTGTCAAATTGGAACTTTCCCAATAAAATATCTAGGGGTACCAGTGAGCCCTAGCAGGTTGCATGTGGCAGATTGGGTGCCTTTGTTGGATAAAAATGAAAAAAGACTGGGAGTATGGCAAGGCAGTTGCATGTCTATTGTAGGAAGATCAACTTTGATAAAGTCAAGTCTGAACAATGCTCCCATATATAATATGTCGATCTATAGATTGCCTAAAACTATTATTGATAAACTAGATAAACAAAGAAGGAGATTCTTTTGGCAAGGGGGAGGTACCAAAAGAAAATATCATATGTTAAAATGGACAAAGATTTGCAAGCAGAAGAAAAGGGGAGGATTAGGCATTAAAGACATTAATAAAATGAATATAAGTCTTCTATGCAAGTGGTGGTGGAAATTAGATACTGAAAATGGCTTGTGGCAGAGCATTGTTACAGCTAAATATATGAATGGGAAAAGTATTTGTACTGTTAATCATAGACAGGGTGATTCCTCAATGTGGAATGACTTGCTGAAAATTAAGAATGTATATCTGCAGGGGAGAAAGTTGAGAGTGAGGAATGGGGAGAAAACCTTACTGTGGAGAGATACTTGGCTATTTGATAAGCCTTTAGCTGTAATATTCCCAAACCTGTTTAAACTATGTGAGCAACCTGATGTCACTGTGGCAGTGGCAAAAGAAGATATAAGTGCTATTTCTTTTACAAGATGGCTTGTTGATGATTTAAGGAATGACTGGGATATGATTGTCTCCAGACTCCTCAATCTTAAACTGAGTAGTGGTGAAGATGTGGTGCAGTGGAAATTTAATGCTAATAATAAGTTTTCTGTAAATTCTGTGTATAAGGCATTAACTAAAAATGAGGCTGGTCCATTTCATAAAAAGTTGTGGAAAGGAAAGGTACCAGCTAAGATTAAAATTTTCTTGTGGTTAATGATGAATAATGCCTTGCTTACAAAAGATAATATGATTAGAAGGAAGTGGGTTGGCTCTCCCTCCTGTTATTTTTGTGATGAGGATGAAGATATTAATCATCTCTTTTTTGAATGCTCTACTGCCAAGGCAGTATGGGCTGTGGTGGCTCATTTTATTGGAGCTAATAATATTCCTAAAAATATTTTTCAAAGCTGGAGCTGGTCTGAAAGGTGGCTTCCGGCTGGGAGTAAATTCCATGTACTGGGCATAGCTGCAATATGTTGGGCTGTTTGGAAAACACGCAATGTAATTTGCTTTGAAGACAAACATGTAAATGATCCAATCAGTATTGTGTGTTACGCCTGCTCGCTAATGGGTTACTGGGCAGGTCTGTTCTTGGAGGAAGACGAGAAAGCAATTGAGGACGGTGTGAATGCATTGCTGACAAATGCATCTCAGCTGGCGGTGAAGAAGAAGAAGGCACATCTGCAGCTACTGGATGAGCCGGCGCAGTGACAATCCTGATGGGGGGAATCCTGATCCTTCTCTCTCAAGTGAAGATGGCGTGCAATAAAGAAGATGTATCTTCGGATGTTTAGTCTCTAGGGCTGTGTTCATCTGAACTGTCTTCTTTTCTGTGCGCGCTGTGGCTTGGTTCCACTTTAAGCGGTTTGCCTGGCGTAGGGTAGCTTCGATAATACTGTTCTCCAGTAGCGGGTGGTCTTTCAGGGCTTGCACTCCCTAGTTTTCTAGCCTGATCTGATCTTGTGCTGTGCTTCCCGTAAACTCTAATACAATTGTATTTCCGTTAGTGATAATGGAAATGGGGAATGGTCCTCGTGTCAAAAAAAAAGCTTCGAACTTGCTTTGAACTCAATTGTTTAGTTTCTCATTATTACAAATTGGTGCAACAATGTTTAGTTTAATCTACTACTACTTCTCCCAAATGCAATTAAAGCACTGATCTCCAAAAGTATTTCTTAAATTCAATTCCCAAATCATCTATGCAAATTGTTGGTGAAATTATGTATAAGTTCCTACTGAAATTTTGTATAGTTTATTGTTTTCTGTAAATTCGGGTAGATGGGGTATACCCGAACCCGAACCCAAATTATCGCGTACCCAAAATTTCGGATAGTGTTTTTTCACAGCTAATATCAGGTACCAGTTTCTATTACCCAAATTACCTGACTCAAAAAATTCTGGTAACCCGAACGTTCAGGCTTAATGACAATGTATATATACATATATCTATTTGTATATATGTATCTTGTGAATGCTTTATTGGAATGCTGCGGCATCCCCAATGCAAGCACGATCGAGCTACTGAAAGCGGCCAAAAAAACAAACATCTGCTGTACGTGCAGGACAATGTCAAACACGCCAAATCGATGTTGGCCGTTGTGTTCTATGTGCCTTAATTTGGTGCTGTTATTAATCTCGAATATCTCACCAATTTAAATGAAATTCTTAAGTTATATGGTGGGCTTGTCGGCTGTGTTCAGGACATTTCTTCATGCAAAATTGAGTTGTTCTCTACATTTGATTCAAAAAAAATTGGTCCTACTGTGCAAAATTAAGTTGTTCTTTACGTACCTATGGATTTTTGTCGAGCAAAATTTGATCCTATTATGCTTCAAGTGTTTTTTCTTTCTTTTCATCGGCTAGCCGGCAGGCCGTACGTGCCGGAAAATGTCAAACGCGCCAGATTTGGCCGTTGTGTTCAATGTGCATGCTGCCTGGCGTGAGGGGACTCCTTTGTGCGAATGTCTACTGCATGCTGCCAGGAAGGACACTTCCCTCCGGCTACTCCATCGTCCTCCATTCTCTTGGTTTTCTCACGAGTGCCTTGCAACACGCCGTATCTTCCGTTTCTAGGAAGATCCGTGTTTGGTGGCCGAGACAGTTTCTACATCTGGCAAAACCGAGCATTCAAATAAACTTTTGCTTCTCTTATCACTTCCACCCTCATCTACTTCAGCATAAAAAAATTCCTATAACTCTTTACTATACTTGCTATATCGGGCCACTCGACTAGACCACGGAGAGAGGTTGACGATGGTACGCTTTCAGAACCCCTCCGGATCGTCCCAAAGGTTTAGCCCAGGCTAGAATCAGATAGTAACATTAACCTTTATTAATTTGGAAGTAGTAATAGATTACAGTAAACATTATTGCACCAAAGTCGAAATGGGAAAATATAAGTAACCAAGTTGAAAGCGAATTCAAAGGTTTATAAATATAAAAACATTTCTAAAAAATATAAATATAAAAACATATCATTGGACTCCGTGGCATATTATGTTGGTATATTAGCAACAATATGGGGCGAAGCCAACCTTTCCTCCAGCCACGTCATAGACCACTTCCGTGGATCCTAGTGTATACGTCCCAATCACGGCGGACAAGACATCGCCGCCGGCGTTCAAGCTGGAGAAAGCGAGGCAGGTCATGCCCCATGGACCGGTGGAGGGGTCCTTGTAGTACATCATCTGGTCCTGCAGGCTCTCGCCATTACTGAACTTGAAATTGACAAACGGTATGTCGAGCTCTTTTACCCCGGTGAAGTTGAAGCACGTGTCGAATCCGTCAAACCCCGGCACTGAGCGGTTGTACTGGGACATCTCCTTCCGAAATGCATCGCTCAGCACGGCGTACGCTTCTGGTGCCAGCATGGTGAAGGTGGTCCCCACTTCCACGTTGGCGCTTTTGTTGCCGCCGAAGATGCTAGCCGGGATCGGAAGGTCCACACCGCCGAGGCTTATGCCGACAAGGTCGATGAAGTACATGCCCGACAGCTCGGGGTCCCCTCTGCTCACTAGCGGGGCTTGCGCGGTGAGGTTGAAGTCGCCTTGTGGCAAGTAGAAATCACCACCGAGGGAGAGGAATCCCCTGGAGCTTGGGGAGTGCGGTAAGCAGTAGGAAAAGATGGCGGGACTCGCACCACCCAGCCGTGACGGCAGCGAGTTGCGGTCGCGGCTGAGGTCGAGGATCCCGCCGGCCTTCGGCAGGTTACCAGATGGTTCATCCACGTCAAGGCAGACGAATCTGAAGTCGTGGACGGCCATGGATGGTGCTAGCGTGAGCACATCTTCCGCATAGGTGCCCTTGATATTCGTGTTGTCGAACGGACAGACGGAGCCACTAGAGCAGTTTTTGGTTGGACAGTCTGGGGAGCCGCAGAGGACATGGGCGAATGTGGAGGACCTCGACGTGTCGAATGCCGGATCACAGTTGTCGGAACCTGAGGCGCACGGCTTGCACCGGAGCAGGGACACACCGATGCTGCTGGTGTCGAGGAGCACCGGGAACTGCTGCTCTGGCGTGCCATAGCTGACGACCACGCTGTAGTCCATCTTGCTTGGTCGCTTCATCGAGTCCAACGAGCTGTTGGCCGGGATTATGGTGGCTGCCGGAGACGGGGCTGGGGCTGGGGCAGCCACCACAGACGGCTGTGAGGAGAAACGACGACGGATGCGGGAGGTGTCACGACGTAGGACATCTGACGCCGTCGACCATGGGCCCTTCTGCTGCACTACTGGTAGCAGCTTGTTGCTGCCTAGGCCGGTGCCTGTAAAAGTTCAACAAATAGGTGTAAGAATAAGTTTTATCCTATTTTTGGAGCACAAAGGTACTTGCCAATTTTACATGGAGTATTGGTGGTTGCACGAGTCCCTGTGGAGGCCTGCTTTGAGTTGCCAGATGACCTGCCAGCAGGTGTCTTGAAGAAAATTTGTCTGGAACCAAGCTTGTAGCTTGTAGTGGAACCGGTAGCATGTTGAGTAGGAAGCACAAGCAGAAGCAGGCAGAATAAGAAAAGGGAAGCAACAGAGGAGGCAGTCATTGTGCTGTTACTACGTATAACATAGGGGTTTCAGGGATGAGGGACGTATGTATATATATACTACATCTCGTCCATGCTCTTTTTGCGTTTCGAATTGATCCTGAATGTTTCCGTACATATCTCACAAATTAATATGTCACGGCCAACGCGACAATATTTCAGTAGTCTAGAGTAGTGCTATATATACTGCGAGTTAATATTTGTAGCAACTGTGCAACGTATAACAGGGGACCGACGCGACAAAATTTTTGATCTCAGGACATACTTGCTGGCCTGCCGCGGCTTTCCCAATGCAACAAACAAAATATCACATATTATATATTGCCCGACCCGGCGTGCAGGACAATGTGAAACGCGCCAAATCGATGTTGGGCGTTATGTTCTATGCGCATTGCCGCATTACTTACATACAATTTGGTGCTGTTAACATTCCGGATGACTAATGTCAAATAGCACAATGGGCTTGTGCAAATCCGTTAGGTCATGGATTTCTTGAACTGCCTCCGACCGCCCATGGCCCCGCAGTCCAGGCAGAGGATACTCACTGTGCCCCGTGGGGGGTGCCAGCGGCAACCACCGCCGATCTTGGACGCTGATTGCTTCTCCACTATTTCTTCTGAGCCTCACCTTCATTCCCAGCTTCAATTGCTAGGAGGTTAAGGTCATAAGGTAGCTTCCGCAACGCATTCCTGGGAGCCGGTGTAGGACATTATAGCTCCGTTTGTCCCAAAATTCAACACAACAGTAAGAGCATCTCCAAGAGCTCCCTAAATTTCACTTGGTAAATCTCATGTTATAGCAACTTGGTATATTATTTTCCAAGTGAAAACAAGGTCTCTCTCCAACAATTCCTTATTCCAACTTGGTAAATCCCGTGATAACCACTTCGCAGATTAGCCCCTGAACTTTCCCGAAATCAATCAAGGGCGTATCTATAACTCTCTGTGTCTGGTACTTTTTCAAAAAAGTCCTAAAAAGAAAATCTATCATAGATTTAATCCTTTCGGGCACTACGGCACGGCGACGGAGAGCAGCGGGCGGCGGAGAGAGGGGCAGGGACGCCGCCGCTGCCCGGCTTGGGGCGGGCCTTGCTGCCGACGCCCGTGGAGGGGCGGATTGGGGCCATCGCCGTGCCACTCGCGTAGCGGGGAGTGGTGGAGTTCGTCGGCGCAGGGGAGTGGTGGAGCTCGTCGCCGCCCGCTCCAAGCGCGACCGGCGCAGGGGAGTGGTGGAGCTCGTCGCCGCCCGCTCCAATCCGCCCTACTGCCATCGCCGCGCCGGTCGCAGGTCGCAGGATGCGCGGGAGGGAAGCCTACTGCCTACGCGCCGTGGATGGAGGCCCGCGCGCCGCCGGCCGTAGTGGAGCAGCGCCGCCAGCCGTCGGGGAGGGGCTGGGGGGCGTCGCCGGTTCGATTGCGCCGGGACGACGCCGTACTGCCGTAGCGCCGGGCTGCCGAGTGGAGGGGGACGGGGCGAGCGGGCGAGCGTGCGAGGAGGGGCGACGGGGCGAAATCGCGCGATACGCAGTCGCTCCGCGCGCGGATAGATACGCGCGCGGAGGGCTGTTTTTTCCAAGTTGGGAAAATACCGAGTGGATTTAGGGAGCTGTTGGAGAGGAGAATTTGTAATTTTGCCCAAAATAATAGAATACAAAGTGAGTTTAGGGAGCTCTTGGAGATGCTCTAATAAATTAAAAAGGTAATTTCTCAAACTGAATTTCAAACCATTTGCCCTTGGATGTTCTCTCAAGCTTGAGCAGCACCCTGCGGTGCAAAGTTTGGTCCCCATCTCTAACATATCATCGATACGGATTACCTCACCAATGAGGCCAGCGCCCTCGTTCCCCTCCTTCGATTCACCCAACTCAAGGGGAGCTTGGGAATTCTCACCCACATCTCCACGCTGGTGAAGTCATCAAGATCTCTCATCTTGTCCCCTTGCGAACCAAATTTAGCAACGAACAATTTATTACCACTAGTCCATGAACCCGTGCTCTCGCAGGGTTAGAACTTTAGGATATATAAAAATTAGTTATTGTTTAATACATATGGTTAATAAAGAATTACTTATATTTATGACATATTTTCTCTTTGCTTAATTTATTGACATAATAGACAAAATCTATACTTTTTTCAGTATGTAAGTACTTATAATACTTGTAGTCTACATCCATTTATAATAAAGTTCTCAGTATTCTTTGAGAGACAAATCTATACTTTTTTCAATATTCTCACTTTCTCTTTGTATGGCACCTTTGTATACTTTAAATGTGTAATTAGTTTCAAACCTTACCACTGATTATGATGGCTCTTGATGCATCATATATCCTACGAAGTCATGAGTCAATTTTGATTCAATTTTTTTCTTATTGAGTGCTACAAATTCTTTTTCTCCTCAAGCTCAAACTCCTATGCTAACTATATATTTTATTAACTATCTTTTTTATAGTTTGCAGAATAATTATTTTAGGTCGTAGAGTTAGTTCCTAAATACTATTATATCATATCATCAATCATTTGAAACATGAACTATGTTGCTTAACATAAAGAGTAAATTGCATCTGGAGTACAACAACTATATGCGTGCGTGCAAATTACCCCAACAACTTCTAATTTGCTCTATCGGGTGCAAGAACATGTTATCTTCGTGCATAGACGGTCCAAAAGCCAAACTACGATTGGATTGTTGCATAAACGTACGGCTCGATGCGCAGCTCATAGGTACATAGCTCGTACACGGCTCCCGCAGCTGTCGCATGATAGACGTACATGGCTCCTGCATATAGCAGCTCGAGATCCCTCTGCAAGTTTTCTCCTACGTTTGTAAAGATTTCGATGATCTTGGCAACCTTGAGAGGGAGAGGGAGAAAGACGATGCAGCACTCTTGTGTATCAAACGATTCAGTACAAAGATGATATATTTTAGACTAAGTTCTACAAAACTCAACAATACTGAAAGTTCGAAATACATGTTTTTGACTTAAATCTGAAATGTGCATATAGTGTTCAAATGATGTAGATAATTTTAACTGAAATTAACAACTAAGGATAAACATGTGATTGCTCAAGTAGCTATCGCAGGTGAAGGTATAAGTCCCCTGGAAGTGGCTCATCTTGAGTCATGTACTCTTCTCGGAGCAGATTGAGCAGTTTTCAGTTCTTCAGGTGTAATATGTGACTGATCTCTAGTTCCAAAGAACAAGAATTCAAAACCTCGTGCCGTCATGTGAGAAATGTATAGCAAATAGGGTCGTGCTCCTCATTTTAAGGGATCACAGGCTTATTTGTTACTCTGTGTACATCCTGTGAGAGCTGCGAGCCACGAGCTATGTAAGGGAACCGACCAATTAATATAAACTCAAGGTACTAATTAAGTTGTCAAGGCAATTCAACTAGCATATTGTGCTCATACTAACCGATGGCCCTCGTCTCGGCCCGGCCACAACGACGACAAGGTTGCGAGGGTGGAGGCGAAGATGACCAACGCGATGGCGCTCTCGGAGAAGCAAATGGCGGGGTGGTGTGCTGCAGCGCGGGGCTCGACGCCGGCGGCGCCGTTTCCGCCGCTGCGGGAGGAAGAAGGGAGGCGGGGAAGGCAGTGGGAGTGAGGAGAGGTTGAGGGAGAGAGTGAGGGGGCGCTGGTGTCTTCTTGATGGCGCTCAGGCCGGGCAGGATAGCGAGGACGCATGGGGGACATGCGGCGAAAACTTGTTGTCCCAGCCGGCCACTCCATTTTCGATCCTAGCATTTTCGTGATGGCCATTGACCGTCCGTCACTGAAATCGTCTTTTCATTACATGACACACAATGTTCACTACCCCATATCTCCTAAACTAGGCCGAATTAGGAGAAACTTTCTATAAGGAAAATGTTCCCCTCAACCAGTAGAACATTTTAATAAGTTGGGTCAGATTCCTGATAGATTTTGAAATACAAATTTTCCAATAAAATAGCCTTTAAAATCCCCTAAATAGAAAAACAGCCCCCAAACTAGCCTTTTTCTGCCTTTTTGAGAATCTTCTAGTCATTTTCATGAAAAGTGAGAATTGGGACTTTTGTTGCTTATAGAATTATTCACATAAAAGGTTTAAGGTGCACTTACATGCAAAACTTCTAGCTAGCACTTTTGAAACTGTTAAAGCAAGGCATTCATGATCCAAATTTTGGTCAACTATTATTTAGAAGCATAATTAGGTAAAATGATCAACATGAACATTGCTTCGTTTTATTCCCTAAACATGTCTAAACTGTTTTAGTGACCAAACATCAAACACTTGTGCTACTTATCATGTTCACATGCATTCCAAGCACAATTCAAACAATTCAAGCATCACATAGGCAATCACATTCTCTCTTTTATTAATGCAAATGCATAATAATGCTTATGCTGATGGAATGCAAGTGCTAATGCGTGATTAACATCCGGAAAGTTACAAGCTACTGCACGCATGAGCCGTGTACATCTATCCTGCGAGAGTTGTGAGCTGCTGCAAGCACGAGCGGTGTACCCGCACGCACGAGCTGTATACGGATCTTAGTTTCTGCTGCCAAGAGCGTGAGAGTTTGGCTTTGGACCGTCTATGCACGAACATAACAAGTTCTTGCACCCGATAGAGCAAATTTGAAGTTGTTGGGGTAATTTGCACGCACGTGTATAGTTGTTGTACTCCGGATGTAATTTACTCTAACATAAATGATAGGACTTGACAGAAGACATGGATAGGGTCGTAATAGTTCTAAACTCAGTAAATTTAATACTTATGTCTTATAATGAACAAATTTTTACTCTAAAATAATCTTAATGGGCCAGATATAGCCTTAGTGATCTCCCATGCTTCTCAATGTCATTGAATTTTTCTATCAAGGAATTATACGTGAAATTAGTTATATCATAAATTAATATAGATGTGTCAAACATTCTAGTTACAATTTAAAGTGACAACATATATACATCATATGCCATAATTACTAATATGGTTTTAAACAATTTGTTAGTAGTATCATTAATATATGCGTTGTTAAGGAAATATTTTTTATTTGATGAAACATAATATATATTTATCGCTCATGTATGCTGCCAGGACGCTTATGCTCAGTTATATTAATGGAAGTGGATAATATACAAACATATGTATATAATATGCTTATTTAGACAATTTTTAAATGTAAGATGTTGACAATTTATATGTAGATTTAAGGGTATTTTTAGTATTTCTAAAAATGAGATGAAACTTGGTATATGTGGTTAATTTCATCATATATTCATTAGTTACTTTCCCTTGTCTTACACACTAGTAAATGTGGGTAATTATCTATAAAATAAAATAATTTCTATAGCTATTTTATATCAAAAATGATTAGGTTATGCCAAATTGATAGTAAAGTGTTGTTGATTTTTGTGAGATTTTCTAGGATCGTGTTTGTAAAAATAATGAATAAAATATCAAAAGGTCGAGAGGTGAGAAATGTACTGCATGCAAGTTGGTACCTTTATTTTTTCCCACTAATATGTTTCCCCAACTTGCTCGATTGACTATAGCACTGTCTCACCAATATTCCATGTTTTTATTAATATTGAGGGATATGTTTTATTGTGCAGAAGAAAACTCTGAAGTAGAATACAAACCTCATTTGCCTAGAAATTCAAGACGTTAAACAACAAAAGTAGATATATTCTCGTGTTGTTGTTTTGCTTTTGAAATTAGAATATTGAAATAGATCCTAAATTTGAAGGTGTATTTGTTGACACTAATCTAATGTCCCATATTCCTTTTTTGGCATTTTTTTTAAAGAGGCAAAGCCCCGACTTTTAAGAAAGCCAAGCGTAACAGGTTACTGGGGATACCAGTTTTACATACCAGAGCACACCGAGAAAACAAGAAAAGTACAGACAGATAAAAGGATGCTACAATTCAAATATATATGTCGATACTAAAACAGCTGGATCGAAGGTCTTCATCTGGTCCATGACCGCCTGCTTGATCGCCATAATCCTCGATTCATCAGGTTCATTTAAGAGAATACTCCACTTCTGTAGAAATGACATAGCAGTGAATATAACATCAATGGGTTTCTTTGGAAACATTCCTTTTTTGGCATTGATTTATATATAGTTGTGGTAAGGGATAAACGCTATTTATCGTGTGTTGTTTGGGGTCACAGTCCGGTGGTAGCGGCAGGTGTTGTTTGGGAGCAGTCCCAGCTGTAGGCGAACCTTGGTTGTGGGTGGTGAACGTACGTAGTTCGGGCACTCTTGGTGGCAGGTGCATCTTGGCTATTCCTGTAGTGAAAGTGTGTCGACGAAAAATAGGGTTGATCTGTTCATAATTTCTTGGCACTTGCATTTATTATCTATTCAGTTTTCCTAAGCCCTTTAGAGCCACCGGATGTGTTGCACAATATAATATTTTTTGGGTACGTTGATATTAGGCTATTTTTTTCACAACAGCCAAGCTAGTGGGACGGTGGAGGGATTGGACGTGATAGAGAAAAAATGGATCTACCTTTTTCCTTTTCCTTGGTATGTAGTGGTTAAAGTAATATATTTAGGTGAATATTTTTATATAAAATAAAACAGATTCATTGGACGGTCGCTAGCCTTGTGATGACTCGATGGCTTGATGTTGCATAGTAAGGTCAGAATTTATTTTATATATCTTTTTTCTAGCGTGTTTGGTAAGAATAAATGTTGGGTTACTGGGACATACAATTAGTGATAGTGAGATAATAAATGTTGGGTTACTGGGACATACAATTAGTGATAGTGAGATACGATGGCCATCGTCAACATAATTAAGTTGTTGATCTTATTAAACTCCTTCTCAGTCGCCATTACCTTTGAAATTATTTTTGTTCTTTTTCTTTTCAATGGCCATCATCGACATATTAAGTTATTGTTGGGCCCTTGAAAAGGAGACGATAACATTATTATTATTATGTTTCCAACACATGTTATGCCGCTTTTTTGAATCGGCTTGTTGGTTGGCGATGCTCTCGGATGTTGCTTTTTCTATACATGATCAATAGATGCCACAATAATTTGATTAGTAATCACTCGGTGTCTAATGAAAAAGTTGCATTTAGAATTGAAGAAAAAGGAGGAGCCCATTGGTACCTCGTAGACATCGGCAATGTCATTAGCCTGTCACATTGTGTCGATTGTCTTAAGTCAGTAAGATTATATTTCTAGGCTTCCTATGTTGGCAAGCAATCCTTCTTGGCTATAGCTTGTCTTGCTCATTTAAATAAGGGGAAAACGTTATAAGAAATAACAGATATTAGTTCGAAGGGCTTTAGGGCTCTGTTATTTTTTTTATTTGGTAGAATATATTCATGTACTACCTGTAGGCCCGATGGAAATGATAGGACGCGTTATGTTTTTTTCATCAAACTATGGACATGGGTTGTTGTATCTGTTTTTTTTTCTGACCATTAGCATTTCTATTTTTTTGTTAATATAGATTAACTAATTGTACCACTAAAAAAGATTAACTAATTGTGACATGATGGATGCCGCAAGGCTTCATGTGATATTTTGGATATTCTATGAACAAAGTTCTAACGTTTATAGACACGACTATTTGTTTTCTTCTCGTGAATAATAAGAGACCTATTTCTTATCTATGTAATAGCAATGGTGGGTAATTTTCCTAAAAGATAGATCCAATGGTTATGGATGGTTAGAGACTTAGATTTGATGGCCGATGTTTTTGTTTAACGTGAAAATTTCCAGTATTTACTTTTTTTCTTAACACTTCTAGTGAGAATTAACGTGGAGGCTTAGTTGGAGCCTCTAATTAATAATAGTAAGATTTTCTCCAACAAACCGAAAATTTAGACCAAATTAACAGGTTACCACATGCAAGCCTCAAGTAGTTCCTAATGGTGTTGATGTGCAGTGTCCATGCATGGCGACAAGACCCTTCCAAATCACCGCCCACTTCACTACAAGAGAATCCTTTCCATCTTCGTCATCAGTCATCACTACGGGCTGCAATTTCCACCTAACGCCACCGCCATGGCGTGTGCTCACGTGGCGGAAAGGAAAGTTAACCCATCCTCGCCGATCGATCACGCAGCTGATCCCCGAGCTTGGCCCCTAAGCAGAAAACTAGGGATTTGGTGGAGACGCTATATTGCCGTCGTGGCATGCACGATGTAGACGAAGAGTCGGCGGAGGCGCAGGGACGCCCTTGGCAAACATGGCCGAGATCTAGATCGGTGTATCCCCGAGCAAGGCCCATAAGCGATGAACTAGGGATTTGGTGGACACGCACCGCCGGTGATGGCCGAGTTCTAAATCGGTGTTAGATTATGAACTGACCAGGTAGCCTACATTAGTGTAGCACATCTGTTACACTTTTGTCCTCGCTTAGGACCACCAACTCCTCATGTGCCACATCGGCCACATCAGCTTGGGAAACCTGATCTGGCCAGCTTTGGCAGAGTAGTGTACTCGTGGTCTCCGTTCTGCCTTGCCCTTTGAATTGTGTTGCACTGGCGATCCAGGAGGAAGCGGAGTTGTGGTGCGCCACGGGTAACCGGCGTCTGGCTTCGCTTCTAGTTGGATGACTTTGTGCCGCTGTTAGGGAGCAAATTCATTACGATGTAATGCTTTCCGTGTAATGTGTGGAGGGGTGAGGCTTTCTTTTTCTTCGCCTTGGTAACCATGGTTACCGGGCTGTTGGTTGTTTCGGGTTGGACTCTACTCGCTTAATGAAATACGTGTCCAGGGGTTGGGCGTGCTTGAGAAAAAAAAAAAAAAATTGTGTTGCACAAAATGTTTCCAGATAATGTCAGTAACTTGACAGTGTAACGAAATTCCCTCCGTGGAAATTTTTGCATGTCAACAGTTCAAGCATGAAGTGTTAATTAGCGGAAACTTACATGAGCCATTGTCACAATGGAAACATTGACCTTTATTAATTTGGATTTGGAAGCAGTAAAGATGAAAGTAAAAATGTCATTGCATAATACATATGTTGTTGTCCTAACTCATAAGCAGCGCCCTGGGATGAAGTCAACCCTTCCTCCGGCCACGTCATAAACCACTTCGTTGGACGCCAGCGTATATGTCCCAATCACAGCGGAGAAGAAATCGCCCCCGGCGTCCAAGCTGGAGAAAGCGAGGCAGGTCATGGTGAATGGGCCGGCAGCGGGGTCGTCGTAGTAGAACATCTGGTTCCCGTCGATCGGCCAGCCCTCCCCGTTGCTGAACCAGAGCTCAATGCCCGGTGCGACGAGCTCATCCAGCCCGGTGAAGTTGTAGCACGTTTCGAAGCCGGCAAACCCCGGCACCGAGAGATTGTTGTACTGTGACATCCCCTGGCGAAAGCCATCGCGCAGCGCGGCATACGCGTCTTGTGCCAGCCATGTGAAGGTGGTCCCCAGGTCCAAGTTGGCGCTGGCGTTGCCGCCGAAGGTGCCCACCGGGATCGGGAGGTCCTCGCCGCCGAGGGTTATCCTCACGAGGTCTATGAAGAACAAGTTCGATAGCCCGGGGTCGCTGCTGCTCACCAGCGGGGCGTGCACGGTGAGGTTGTAGTAGTCGTCGTATCCGAAGGTGGCATTGCCGCCGAAGGAGAGGAAACCCTGGGAGCTTGGAGACGGCGGCAGGCAGTAGGAGAAGGTGGCGGGGCCGACCTGCCACGGCGATGACAGCCGCGATGGCAGTGAGTAGCGGTTGCGGCTAAGGTCAAGGTTCCCGGCCTCCGGCACGTCATGAGAAGGTATGTCCACCTCCAAGCAGACAAATCTGAAGTCGTGGACGGCCTTGGACGGAGCCAGCGTGAGCACGTCCTTTGCGAACGTTGCCTGGCTGTTCTCGATCTGGTCGTCGAACGGGCAGGCGGTGCCTTCCGAGCAGTTGCTCGGACAGTCCGGCGAGCCACATAGGACGTCAGCGAACGTCGAGGACCTCGACGTGTCGAACGCCGGCTCACAGTCATCGGAGGTGCAGGGCTTGCACCGGAGCACCGACGTCCCATAGCTGTTGTCGAGGAAAACAGGGAACTGCTGCTCCGGTGTCCCGTAGCTGACAAGCACGCTATAGTCCAGCGCGCCCGGTAGTGTTGCGGATTCCGACGAGCCGTTTGCGGGGATTATGGTGGCCGCCGGTGACGCGGCCGCCGCAGCCACCACAGAGGACGATTGTGAGGTCAAACGGCGCCGGATGAGGGAGGCATCACGCCGCAGAACATCTGCCGTTGCTAGGGACGGCTGCCCATGCAACGGCGAGCATGGGCTCTCACGATGCACTATGGGTAGCTTGTTGTCGCCTAGCCCTGTAGAAGTTCAAAAATATACATATAAATATAGCAAAATAAGTTTCTTTTAACTTTTCTGTCCATTACATACTGTCTCTTCTTGTGGGTGTGTCCGTCCATTTTCTAGAGCATAAAAGTCGTAGGCAACTTTACTAAGAGTCTGTAGTAGTGGGTTGGTACACGTGATGAAGTACATATAAATATTAGAGCATTATCAGTTGGTTTATTGTCTCCTCCATGATCTGAAACTCAGGATTTATTCTCATATGAGATATAGTAGTGCAGGTACGTACAATAACAACATGGAGACTAGCTAACTGGTGATGCAATAATGAAACCAACAGCAAAATAAGATATACAGCATTCCTCTTAATATTATAGCCCTAACATTTATATATAAATATATATGCTGTGTCTATATGTACCAGCAGTTGCAATGGAGGAGCAGGTGGTTTCAGGAGGCACCGTGGAGGCCTGCTCTGAGTCGCCAGATGACTTGCCGGGTGTCCTGAAGAAAAATAGTCTGGATCCTATCTTGTAGCTTCCATGGGAGGAGGCGCCATGTGAAGCAGGAAGCACAAGCAGCAGCAGGCACAAGAATGAAAGAGAAGAAACGGAGGAGGGACTCATTGTGCTGTACTACGTGTGTAGACGATCGTGTTGCCAGTGCACGTATAATATAGGGGTTTGAGAATCGAATTGAATATTGCTGTATATACCACACAAATTAGTACGTCAGGACCGACGACGTCGATGAAATAAAAAATATACAATACGTCACCATTGTCGCTGCTTCCCCTATGCAATCCAAAGGATTGTTTAAAATCTAGACTTTCTGCTTGCTGGCATGCTGCTTTTCCAATGCGGTGGAATGCTGTTGCATATCAGCGATCGAGCTAGCGAAAGCCGCGGCCAATGCGACAAATATATCACATATATATTGGCCGTCCGGCCGCGCAGGATAGGACAGCACGATGTAAAACGCGCCAGATGTTGGCCGTTGTCTTCAATGTGCATGCGTCACGCAATTTGGTGTTCCTATAATTTTCCGCGTAATTAATTAATCTGGAATAACATGCCAAATTAACAGGTTCAGATCGATCAGTGTATATGGGAATGTTTGCGCTTTGAGGTCGTGTTTATGCCTAAACTATAAGCTATTTAAATGATCGAAAGAACTTTGTGGTTTCTTAGTTTATATATTCAACCTAGCGAAATCGATTCAGCCGTAAAATTCAGACTCGCAAAAAGGTCGGTAGACCGCTCGGACCCCTATATGGCTCTCTTTGTAAGGAGCGATATGATATGGGCGACGAGCCAATCATCCCCGAGCGACCAAAGCCGCTCCCTCCGCATGTGAGGCTTCTCGTCTCTCTCCCTCACGCCCTCACTTACCTCGCCATAAATCTTGCCTACAACCCAGAGCATTTACTATACTTGCTCTCATGGGCCATTCGCATGGAACATACGTACACGAGTCATCCTTACAAATTAACTTTTATTCACTCGGAAGAAGTATAAGATGGAAATAAACATTATTCACCAAACTGGAAATGAGAAAAAAATTATTTAAGTTGAAAGAAAATTCAACGGTGTTATATTATGGACTCCGTGTCATCTTATCTTATCTTACTATTACTAATTAGAGGCTCCAACGGAGGCTCCACGTTAATCCTCACCAGACGCGCTAGGAAAAAAGATAAATGCTAGAAATTCCCATGTTAATCAGAAAGATCCAACCATCAAATTGTAAGACTCAATCATGCATAACCATTGGATCTATTTTGGATCTATTTTCTTCCATAGAAAATTACCCACTTCTGCCACCGTTAATTAAAAAAAAAGTAGCCTAGCTACGTATTGTTGGGGAGAAAAACGTTATCATTTGCACGGAAAAGGCTGTACCTACGGACGTTCATATTTATTTTTTTTAGATAATGGATAGAAACTATGCGGCTTCGTCTACCCGTGGGTAGAATCAGACCAAAAGATTACAATACTCAAGAAAAAAGAAATAAAAATACAACCCCATCAAGGAGCTCAGGTAGTCCTACTCGACCTCTCACTTGCACCGTGAAATCAACTCCTAGAACACTAGAGTAAGATCACCACCGTCAAGATGAAGCTGCCAAACACACTTATCAGACCTATAAAAGGTACTGAAACGATGGACACCAAGCACCATTGAAGATGGATTGGAGACTCCAGATACTTTCACCTGGCAACCGCATAAAGCACCAGAAGCATGTGCACTAAAACCACCATCTCAAAGCCGCTTCCAGCCGACAATCCAAGGGATCTTCCAAAAGCAACGTCTCCAACAAGAAAATGACATCCAAAAATGCCATCATCACCCCCACAAAAGACTGGTGTTGGTTTTCACCCGGAGACATCCACTTGAAGGAGAGACGACGCCTCCAACGAGGAACGTGGTGCCCACAAGCGTCACCGGCGTCGGAGCCTGGTAGTGAACTCGATATCCATCCAGAACCACGCAATTAAGCCACAACACCAACGACGTGGTCCATCGCTGGATCCGGCCACGAAGACCGCCAACTCTCAGATCCAGAAACTGGGCACCACCAACGAGATGCCCACAGCGAAAGGCGAAAACACCGCCAGCAAGGTCACCGCCACGATGCACACGCATTCAACACTGGCAGCCAGCCGCCGCTATGTACGCGAGCACTACCACCGTGGCCAATGCCCCCCAGTCCACGGGCCCTGGAAGAGGCCGCCGCCCCACCATGGCCGGCCTACAGCGCCGCCCCCACCAAGGGGACCGGATCCAACCGCCATGGCGTCGGATCCGACCACCCGGGCCCTGAACGACCCCGTCGGCGCCGCCATGCGAGGATGGGAGGAAGTGACGGTGAATAATCCGCCACCCCCGCCTTGGACTCTGGCCGGCGCCGCCGCAGCACCGGCTGGCTTGCCACTCCGAGCCCCATGTGGCCCGAGGTCGTCGACGCCCGCCGGCTGCGACACCCGCGCCGCCACTCCACAGATGAAGGTGCCCCGACGCCGTCGTCCTGGCGGCCCGCACGGCCCTGCTGGCGGCCTGCTCTGGCGGCGGCGCAGCGGAGGAGGGATGAAGGAGAAGGAGGTGTGGCGGCTAGGGTTAGCCTCCCGAGCCGCCCTCGTGGGAGGCGACGCGAGAGGATCGGTCAAGAAATGTCCTGTAGTTAACTAATAGAATATATATCTAAAATATCCACTATTTTTATATTAATATAAAACATTAGATACGGGCGGCCACATGTCGTTTAAGGTTAGTTAATAGACAATGTAAAGGACTGACATAATCATCTTGGTGACAAGAAAATAACAAACGTGATCTAGCATTTCCCAAAAATCTCTAAACTACTCCTTTTTTTCACCAGTGACCAGCCAAAAAATATACTATACCAATATCTGTATAATAACCAAGTAAATCTTGGAACCTAAGGTATAATAATCCATATAATACATGACAAGCCAGCGATCTAGTGGTAGGTACTAAATATTTAGATGCAATGATAAACATATATATAATAATTATTAATAAAATATTAGAGGCAATCTACCTACACCAACAAACAAGCTATACACATAAGAGCGGCGGCCTCTTAGCTCATCTGCATCAAAAAGGGATCAACAAAGGGTGATAGTTTCACGTTATCTTCCATAATGGGTGAGAAAACTAATTAATTTGAGTACTATCTTCTCCAATCTTGCATAGAAGCAAGCACATTGGCTGGTGTCAAAGTAGTCCTCGCCTAAGTGTTGATCAGATGATTGAGATGGTGTCACACGTCACCAGTAGACTCCGGTTTGGCAGTGCCGGTCCTGCCTCCGATATGAAGATCAGGACGTACGTCGGCACGGTCGCCAGACGCGTGCATGACCCAAAGCCGGCTGTGCACTATGTGGAGGTATGCAAGTACCTATATATACGTAGTGTATACAACCATATTGATGCATGCATCTACCTGACATGAATGCATATGTGCATTCGTAAAATACATGGACGACGGTCCTATGGAAGGGATAGATGCGAATATGCAGACTGCCGGTACCACGATGTCTGGCGTCCACGACATTTAGATCAACTCTGGCACCGGCCGTCGTGCAAACTAAAGGTTTGAGCATCTTGCTAAATCCTATATTACCATTTAATTTCTCTTCTATGACGTGCTGAATTTGGTCATCCCATAATAACAATTTCATTTATCTTCTCCGTGTACTTATTATTACACTATTTCATTTTTATTCAAATAAAACTAAGATGAGATTAGAACAGGGGGAAAATGTGAAATATGAAAGCAAGAGTCATGGATTACTTCTGAAAAAAGTGGTCACATAATCATTACTGGCCATGACTTATAATATTTTTGTTCATTTTAATAATAACACCATTAGATTACTTTGGGTTTACATGTTAATGATGCTCAAATATTATGGATGATCCATGGAGTTATCGATAAAGCCTATATTGAAAACCTCAAATCTCCACAATTATAAAAGATAACTAACTATTCCTAAAATATTTCTTTTTGTAAATTATCCATCTGAATCTTTATGAATGATTGCTTTAACCCCTAAGATTGTATACAAATTTACTACTCCAGACTTTATGAAAGATAATGTAATGTTGTATACATATGTATAATTTGCACTTAAATTATCCATCTCAACTATTATAAATGAATTAACAAAAATATCTCAAATCTACATGTAAATTCTAATATACGCTATTATGGAAAATAATACAGCATCCACAAGTACAATATATACACAAAGATATTTAAAATACACATTTATACCAATATTAAGTTAAAACTATGCACAAAACCATGTTCCACTACGCAGACCAAGAAAAAAATTTATATTGAGATTAATATTTATTTATAAACTTATTAAGTGGGGGAAAATATCCTTAACAAATCATATGATTGGAACATTATATCATATGAATATTAGTAGTTTAGTTCCATTTCATTTTTTGGTAAAACAATATTAATGAAATATAATATACTCAACATCTTGAGTGCAACGGTGCACGTTGAAACAACTATTTATGCCATTGTGAGAACTAAGGGCAGCCTAGGACCTAGAATATTCTTTAATAAAATTAAAAATGAAAATTTTGACCAATACATTATGCATTGGAATTTTGAATTAATACATGTTCAAAAGCTGAAAATTAAAATATAGATTATTATGATATCACATAAAGCGATAAGGATTTATATACTTTACATTTATATTCAACTGAACACATATCATGCTAGACAAAACATTAATCCTAGAAATTGTTACTCATGAAACCAATACAAATAAAAAAGACAGATCCTAATGTTGTTAGGAATGCCTAAAATATTTTGCCACTAAATTATTAGACTATAAACACCTAATCAATAGTCGTTGTGAGCAGATAAAGTCATTATAGTGTAAATAAATGTTTCAATTAAATATATAATGGAGATAAATAGAGTTGCTATGTGAAGAAAAAACTGATGGTTATGTATGAAAAGTGCATAAAAAATCAATAATTGATAGATATTACGAAAACTCAATATAGAGTATGTAGTACCTATTATAGTTGTTTTTTAAAAACAATGGTGAAGAAAAATATTTAATATAACTTTTTTATTAGTTATTGTATTTTAAGATTCTAACCCGTGCGAGAGCACGGGTTGATGAACTAGTGGTACTAACAAAAAATAAACTATAACCGGTGTTGTTGGTTCTTGCTCGAGTTAGTTCATCCACCCCCTCTAGTCTCGCACGGGTTGATGAACTAGTGGTACTAACAAAAAATAAACTATAACCAGTGTTGTTGGTTCTTGCTCGAGTTAGTTCATCCACCCCCTCTACACCCGGCCCTTTGCTTGTTACACCCTTAGTAGCAGGACATGTTAGACTACAAGAATGACCGTACAAGCTAGCCCTAAAGAATGCTTTGGTAACGTTTGCCCTCTATACAACGGCCGATCGCCTGCATCCTCAATAACATCGGCCAACTGAACAACTGGTTCCGGCATAGATTGATGATGTAACCACATTGGTGATGAGCTGATGATCAATAAAGGTTGTAAAACTAATTAACAACTGAGCTACACTTCCTTTTGCCTCAAGATTTTGGAGCACCGAGAACATCAACATTTTTCCTGTCTTCTCATGGTGTCTGATCTGCGCTTTGGGTTCTTAGGGTTCATTCAACTAAGTGCGATTGGAACCTTCACTTTCAAAGTTCAGAGATTTGCTCCATCGTGCACATACATAATGTTTGTGCTAGTGTTGGCTCGACCTCGACATCCGGGTTACCTAGGTGCTTGAGATCGATGGAAAAAACATGGGTTAACGCAATACTCAGTGCCATGCCCAGCCAGAGAAGTGCAAAACCACAAAGAGCTAGGGGAAATTAAGAGCAGCGGAAACCAGTACCTGATTGATATTTATATATCCCCAGTAGGCCCAAGGAAAGTAACCAGCAATTGCCTAATCTCCACCATTGGGGCAACATACCTCTGGTGCATATATACAACAAGTGGGGGCAGCCACTCATCCATGAAGAGAAACCAACCCAGGTGTTACTTATTTTCCATTTAGTGCATCCCCACTCCACACTTTTGCATTGTCGTACTGTTCCCTTACACAAATATCCTCTGCTTTTCGCGGTGTATAAACACGCTCTTGGACAAAACAGGGTCGCTTGCAGGCCTTTGTGAACTTGCTTCAGTGCAGGTACATCCAAGTAGGTATTACCTAGGCATGGGAAGTAGCAGGAGGTCTTGGTGAACTCAGTGTAAGAGCTAGCTCATATCTTCTGGCCGGAGCCTCGACGTCAGCTATGTCAGTTTAGCAGGTCATCAGATTAGAGGATTAGCTGGGCACGGGAGGCAACTGTCCACTGCAATTTGCTACAAAGGGGCTCTAATTTTTAAAAGTAGCATACTTAGAAGTCCAATCATGACGAGAAGAAGATATTATCAAGTGGGTTGAGTACTTGAGTGGATGACACTACACAAGAGGAGACGAATTTAGCACGTCATCACAATATAATGATGCAAGCTAGCATTTGACGCCTGCAAAACAAACTGGTTCACGTCACCAACAGGTGACGAGTACATGGCTGGGTACAGTGCATGTCACTGACCGTCCTAGACATGGACGTGTCTATGTAGCTCTTCTCTGGCAGCTTACCATGCATTTAGAAACATATACTGTTTGTGCTCAGGAATGCTAACAACAATTAGGACGACAACATATAATTTGATGAATTGGTTACTGCACGTGCATCTTGATTTGATTCTTGAGCAAATTAAACTATATTCGGTCTCATTGAACCCCGTTCATCTCCAAAGTGATTCCTGCACACCTGCTCATTCCTTCCCAAATGTCCAAAACAATTATACTCTTCACAGAAACTATTTCAAGGATTGTTAAATAAACACAACCAGCCTTCCTACTGTTTTTTGTACAAATCATCGAAACAGCGTGAAGGCGTCTTAATGCACACGATGCAGGATTCATAAATGATGTTATCGTTGGGTATCACCCCAACTTGTGCCTGGCCGCAATTATTGATCATGTGGCTCGTTTGGCCCAGCAGACTGCCACCGACCATTTGACAGGGGCGGTATAGCACTAGCAGTACATGGGCAACATATAGACATATAAAAGAGGAAGGGTCACACCTGCAGCATGATGCATAGCAAAATGAAACAGTCATAGTTCTTCCCCATGCAGCATGATGCATTCGAACACAACAAGTCTTAGCTGGGTACTAGGCATGGGAGGTAGCGGGATATCTTGGACTAGTAGGCTGATAATTGCTAGCACAGGCTGATGCGCACAGCGAGAGAGAGTGGAAGGAGAGATCCAGATAGTAGGGAGAGACGACGCGACAGATATCGAGACCTCTCGCGCCTGCGGGCTGCCACTGCATGTGTGCCCCCTTGCACCGCCATCTACGTGGCCCTTGCTACCCAGCACGCCACACATGATGCCGCTGCGTCGCCAGGCTGGGGAGAAGTTGGGAGTGAGGGCCTGGGAACAGAGACTCTGCGAGACTTAACTCCCTTGAGTTTTATTATTTTTTTTTGCGACGGACTTATTAACTCCACTGAGTTTTTTTTTTAGAATTACACAGTACAACGCAGACACTCATAACACGCACGCACACTCACCCCTATGAATACACGTACGCAAATTCTACCCCTACCCTTATGAGCACCTCCGAAGGACTGAGCACCCGGCAGATCTGGAGATTCCCAAAGTCACCACTAGCGCCTCGTTGTCGACGGGCACGTCGCTTACCACTTAACGTATAACGCCGGTAAATCCTAGGAAAATCCCAGGAAAAGGTGCGAGCACCAGGATTTGAACCCTGATGGGTAGCGTCCCACTAAACTGTCCTACCATTGAACTACAAGCCAATTCGCTATTAACTCCACTGAGTTAACTCAACTCAATTTATTTTCGTCCTGGATCGTGGTCTCTGCCTATCAGTGTCAGGGGCCAGCGATGCCACCGAACTAGGCCCTTGAACCCAAGGGGCCCAGCCCCATATGTGTACGGTGAGTACATAGGTATAGTATTCCCTGGCCCAATAGAAATAGAAAATAATCAGGTGCTAGGGAGTAAGAGTATCTCCAAGAGACATTCTAAATTCCACATGCTATATCTTCATTTGGCTAGTGGCTTCATAAAAATTCTCTCTAGAAAATTCAGCATACTCCAACAGACTAGCCATATCTCATACTCCATATTCTATCGAAGAGGAGAAACGAATAGAATTTTTGAATAACACATGAATGGTGCTAGCTGTCAGTGTCACAAACACTAATATAGCAAGGCACACCGGTGAGCCCAATTTGGCTTCCGACTTTCACGGGATAGCATGTCAAATGGAATAGCAAATGCATTAGCTAGTCTGTTGGAGACCATATTTCTTGCATGTTAGCTAAACATAGATATAGCAAGTTGGATCCCGAGTCTCTTGGAGATGCTCTAAGGACTCCTTGCGTGTTGCATCGATGGATTCGGCAGTTCCGCGTCAACATCGTTTCGCCTTCCGTCGCGCGGCTCCTTCCCCGCTACGATCTCGGACATCCGAGCCTCCGATCGGTTGTGCCCCCGTTCGTCGCGGCAACAACCAGCGTCCAGCGGGCGGCCGGCCGCCGGCGGCGCCCAGGCCAACCCTGTCTCCGTTCCTGCCTCCTCGGAGGTATACAATTGCCCCTGGCCCTAAGCCCTTGATTGATGTATGCCGAAAATATATATGTTAAGTCAATATTTAATTTTATGTTATCCCCGTCTTTAATCTTTAGAATACTAGACTTGACCACTTGGTACTTCTGGAAACTGTGCAGCATAGTGAATACTAAATAATCATTCTCTAGTTCCCAACCTGGTAATTTACTGCCCTCATTTTTATTATGATTTTGAATTAAATTTAGTACTAGTGTATTGACGCGCCGCGCGCCTGTAGGCTACCGGTTAGCAACAATATTACTTGGTCCTAAAAACTTGGTCCCTGATAGTCACAAAACTATATTTGCACAACATATTATTGAATCGAGACATACAACCTGTGTCATTTGGCAGTTCTTTAGATATGCAAGGTGTCTATCTTGTAAACGCAAAGTAACATTCATTATCTTTGCTTGAACATCATATCCAGGTAGACCTTCCTGCTCAGCCTGTGCATTGTCCAATAATGGAGGACCATACTTTGTTCCCTGATGGGTTCATAGTCCATAGCTCTGACGGCATTCAGCAATTACTTTGCCAGTAGATATGATGCACTTTCCAATGGCGTGTAACCTGAAAGGAATGATGTCAGGTCATTCTAATCAATAAATAGCCAACAAATGAAGGTAGCAACACATGGTACAGGTTTTCATACTCCGTACCAATTTTTTCACATCTAATTAGTTATTCCAGAAAATAGTCACTATGTCTTGTTCAGTAGAAAATAATCGCTCTCTCTTACTCAATTTCCAAGTCAGGCAGTAGCTATGAAAACGACATTACAATCTGCATTACAGTCTGCATTACAGTGAGACATAAAGAAGCTGCTATCGAATCTACTCAAAATGGCACATTAACATCGTGGACAACACTCATGGCGAGTTCAATCAAGTTTAGAGGTAACTAAGACTAATTTTGGTACAGAGGTAACCAAGTAGTCCCATAATTAAGTTTTTCCGGTACCTCTAGTACAAAAACTGGAAATTTATTTCCGGTACCTCTAGTCTTGCATGGACAGAAGTAATAGAAGATCAATACCTATGCTGGTTTCGAAATTTAGTGCTGACCAGTGAGGTTTTGGATCTCCAATAACCCTCTCATTTCAATGAACTGGAAAAACTGAGCAATAGCTGCTGCTTCTGAAGCTAACTTTGCAAGCCTCTTGGTTGACCCGGTTGCAGCAAATTGGGAAGTTGACCCGGTTGGCCGGAGAATCAAGAAAAAACGAATATGAGGGGTATTGTTTTAAAAGGAACACACGGTAGAATATATTCATGAAGTATGGATAACCTGTATACCTAAATAGGGTATGATCAAGTAAGCAAATGCATTTTGATGCAACCATAATCTGTATTCCAACCAACTACCTGAGAGCTAAACTGACATGGCATGCAAAAAGAGGAATCCAACTATTGAAGGCCCTGAAATTTTCCTGAACTAATAGGCTATCTAGAACAGCGACAGTACTATGTCCAACATTTTAATATCGTGAACCTTTGCGAGATCGGGCTTTGCACACCGGAGACCTGAAATCTAATCAATATGTGCATTACCTAAAATTCAATATAGAACAGTGACATTAATGTCTTATCTTTCAATATCATGAAACTTTGAGAGGTCATTTTGTAACACATTGGAGGCTGGAGGGATGGACAACAAATTAAACCTTGCATTGTCTGAAATTAGCAGTCCATAGGGTTTATTGTATACTTGCATGCCATTATCTAAATCTAATCTAATGTGTACCTAAAGTGATGTGATCTGATTATAGAATCTAGGGGCAATCAGTCCTGGAAAAACTTTGGAACTCATAGATGGTTACCTTTCCTGATATGATATCTGACACTATAATATTCATTATCAGAAACTGTTGAAGTAACAGAATATGTCAAAGGAAAATTTAAAATTGGAGAATCAAATCATGAAGTGGTAGGGTTCAACATGGTCTCACCATTTTTCTTTTTAGGCACAGTTTGTTGCCGTCCCTGGAACATTTCTTCATGAGCATAATAAATTAAATCTATGTGCCTGCAAAGCAAAAGAAAAGGATATTAGATACAAGAAGAGTCCATCAGGTGGAATGCAGTCCAAAGAGATGAGTGCAGCTATCCTGTGACCATTACAGTACAAAAAACATGAGTGGAGCTATGTAAAACAGAAGCATGCTTGCATAGAAAGAGCACATATAAACCTCCTATAATGGACATGTATTTTTTGGCAAAGATGGCATGATCCAGAGAAGCAGATAAAAGTAGCATGTATTCACTTGAACAAGGAAATTCGAAACTAAACCTAACAGTACTCATCACAGCGAGAGTATCTGCAAATCAGCTGACTTTATTTGCCATTCTCCATAATGTTTTGCTATGAAACTTAAGTAAATGGATTTAATTCACAGAAACACATAAAAATAATTGAAGGATTTGTAATGGATTTTGCTAAGTACTAACTGCTGATAGACATCAATCCCCGCTATCCTATTTCAACAAAGCTAAACTCATGTACGATCTGAGACAAATCTTTGATATCATTACATATAAAAGAACTGGACTACAAAAATAGAGCACCGTTATTCTGAAGTAGCATCATACCTTCTAGGGAGCAGGGGACTGTAACAGGCATGGTAATGTTACTGTTTACCTACTGGGCTTTAACAAATAAAGAAAAATCTGACCAATTAAAGTTCACCTTGCAAATCAGGAGATAGGAAAATTCACATAAGAATCCATCGAGTTGGTCAGTAATCTGAGTGGATACAATGCGCAGATAACTCACAAACAAGCAGAGGAGTCACAAGAACCGACTCGCCTTTCTTTAGGAGCTCAGGAACCCAAACCATAGCAAATATAAAGTATAGCTAAATTACAGAGTTAGCCAAAATATCATATAGGTAAATCATAGTAAATACTGATATAACCCAAACCATAGCAAATATTGTGGACCCTTTGCACGTTTATGTTTCCATATAAGTCCTCCATACTAAAATTGTGTGTACCCACGGCATGGAGACAATGCAGAATGTCCATCCCATGGTAAAGTTGCCACACATGAAATTGAGCAAACCATGGTTAAATTGCAGAGTTAGGTAAAACTTTATATAGACCATGGTAAATATTGATATAACAAAGGCATGGAAATATTCCGGAGTTAGTAAAATTTTCAGAGTAATATTTGTGCAGGCCCAAATCATAGTAATTTTTGAACAGGCAGGCCAAGTTCATGTCCTAGTCATGGTAAAAAAAAAATAATAGCAGAGCAGCATCATCTTGCAACGTCACCATGGATGGCTCATAGGCCACTTCCCAAATCGAATTTAGGCACTTTCCAAATCGAATTTAACAGCACACCCATGAACAAAGTTTGGGAAAAAAAGAGAGGAGAAATCACAGTTTAGGGTTTGGCACGTCCTTACCTAGGGTTTCATCGAGCGAGGAGAGCACGTTGGTGGACAGTAGGAGGTAGTGAGAAGCTTGCGCAGAGGACGGGGAAGAGGGAAGGATGCCGCCGGTCTGCACCCATGTCGGCGCGCAACGCCGCCGTCGCCGCCGCCGTCCGGGCCACCGCCGCTGTGCCCCGCGCCGGCACGGCCGGCCGCGCTGGGCGGCGCCGCTGCGCCGAGGCCGCGCGCCCCCGGGGCCGCGCCGGGCCGCCGCCGCCGTGCCCCGCGCCGTGGCGGACGCCCCGCAGCCGCGCCGGCCCGCCCGGCCGCGCTGGGAGGCGCGAGCGGAGCGGTGGAGCGGGTGAGGAGGAGAGGGAGAGGATGAGATAAGGCCGGGTTTTTTTTTTTTGAAGATGCTGGAAGTAGAATTGGAAGCCTGCTATTTATTCGGTTGAATGGCTTCGGACGAGAAGCTGGAGGAATCTCGAGTAGAAGCCGATTCTAGTTAGAAGCTAGAGCGGGTAGAAGCCGCTTCAGTAAAATCTGGCCGTCAAAGATGAAATCTAAGGGTTGTAAAAAAAGATGACGTGGATAGAGGTTCCTTTCAAGGAGCCGGTGCACTTTGTATCTGTTAAATGACATAATTTTCACAAATTACTTGCTAATTAGAAACATTGCCAGTACTCATGTCTGTTTTTTGTGTGGTGTAACATCCCTCACATGTAAACTCTCCCCTTCATTATATCAACTCGCAAAAAAATTTGTAAACTTTGGCTATGGCCTGTCTCCACACCTGCTTGGAAGGAAATATATCACGTGACGATCCTTGATCCTCCTTGTCGTTGACCGAGATAAACCGCACGCTCAAGCTATCTTTGGTTGGTTTTAATAAGAGCAACTTTATTTTAACATTATATCAAAACCTATAATAAATACTAATCCAATAAAATATTAACTCAACATGAAGAGTAAATTAGGGATTAATCCTTTTAAATAAGTGAGTATTTTGTCCATTTAAGCGCACTTGAGGACGCTATGGTGCAAGCATCTCTGTGCTTCTAGGGAGGTCCTAGTGCATCCATGGCCATCGCCACGGTCAAAGTTCTTGGGGTGGGCCATTTGCCTATTGCCCGATCACACAATGTCTGGATATGATGTCGCATATGAAGAACGAAGTGGAAGTCGTTTGTCGGACCCTGCCCGATCTCTCTCGTGTCGTCATCGACGATTGCGGCGGGGCCCTCTCAACCCGGTAATGGAGATAGCGAAGGCGCACACAGGCAGCTGATGACCTCCTTCTCCTCCTCTCTCTCTCTCTCTCTATTCCTAGAGCCACGCTTTGTCCAGGACATGTGTTGGCGTCCGTGGCTTCGACTTTTTCAACATCGCAGGTGGGGGCACGGGGCCACCTCTCAACTACGTGCAAATCATGGCCAACCTTGTCGCCCTACGCGTCCCTAAGGAGTAAGCATGTGAGTTCTGTACAAATTGATATCTTTTATGGGATTCTATATATAGATTTTTTTTATCGAAGGAGAAACACAGGCGAGATGTTTTGATGCAACGAGGGCGAGTTGGTTCAAATAAGGATGACTTAACACACTTATAGATAAAAAACACAACCTAACAATATTGTAACATCAACGGACAGATTACATTTTTATGATGTTAACAAAATGGGTGTGGCATTTTTTTATTTTTCTATTTTTTTTTGTAAATTTTAAAAAAGACAAGCACAAAAAAAAGACTTTAATGAGCTTGGTCCAACCCACAACGGGCGTAACTGCAAGATCCAGGAAGAAAAGAAAGCCCACAAGGAGAGGCCCACTCATATTTATACATTTTTATATCAGGATTCATGAACACCGATCTATTTTATAAAAAATAAAGAAGCCCGTCAAAAGAGGCCCACTTGTATTTAGATATTTTTACATCAGGAACCAAACTATTTTAAAAATCATTAAGATCCCCCACCTTCCTTTCTCTATGGTACCTTTACGTGTGGAACTCTGTTTTATTTCTTTCCTCTCCCCAACCGTGGAGGATACAAACACCTAATGCGGAGGGGCAGACAGAAAAGCTAAAGGCAGAGTGAAATTTGTTTGATTTATTATTAGGTAAAGATACGGACTGATTTGGATTCAAGGACGTAAGATGCAGTCCTATTTGGATTTTGATTTGGACAATACCATATTCCTGGAATCTATATGTTGCTATTGTAATATAAGTTGTATACGGACTGCAATTTTTGCCACGGTGGATTAGTTTTGGCACGATGGATTTTTTTATTGGCAGAATACGACAGACAGATTGGAGGCAGAAAATTGGCAGATAGAAATTTTCACAATTATATATTAGGGTAAGATATGAAGGGGCCTATTTTGTTAGCTTCGCTCTGGGTCTATAAGTTGACAGAGCCGGGCCTAACGGCTCCTTGTACATAAACATTAATTATTCTTCTTCTTATAATATAATGATACGCACACGAGAAAAAAAAACACAACTCTTGGCGCTCTTTCTGAATAAACACACTGTCTGTCAGTATCTCTGACCGTGATTATTGGTCACGTACGAAGCCTTGTGCCAGCAGGCTGCTTTGTTCTGGTGTGAGTATGCCACATGTGGTCTGCCACCTGCCATTTAAGAAGAGAAGTATAGCCATGATGCTAAAAAAAAAAAAAAAAAAAAAAAAAAAAAAAACAGGCCGTGCAGGACAATAGAATGTCAAACGCTGAAGCCGTTGGTCGTTATGTTCTATGTGTGTGGTCCCTCATGTAATTATGCTGGTTCAGATTATATGTGGGATTATTTGTGAGCTGATCTTGCATATGAGGGTGACATATTTTATTGGGACTTTATGTTTGTCCAACGTCCATCATATAACGTTCCTTGGTATCTTGTCATCAGCCTTCTCCAAGTCAATGAAAACCATGTCGAGGTCGTTCTTCTGCTCCTGAACGGCCCCATGACTTGTCTTATCAAGAAAATTGCTTCTATGGTTGACCTTGCGGACATGAAACCGAAGTGGTTCATAGAAACCTGCGTCATTCCTCGCAGTCGATGCTTGATGTGTGGCTCATCAACTTAAATCACCTATAATTAGTGCAACTCTGTACGTCTCCCTTGTTCTTGTAAATTGGTACCAATATGCTTCTTCTCCACTCCTCAGGTATCTTGTTCGATAGGTTGATACTGTTGAACACCCTCATTAGCCATGCTATAGCTAGACACCAAGACATCTCCACACCTTGATCGGAATATCATCCGAGCCTATCACTTTACCCACTTTAATCCTTTTCAAAGCTTCTCTAACCTCCTGCTCTTGGATCCTACGCACAAAGCACCTATTGGTGTCATCAAACGAGTCATCGACCCGAACAGTGAAGTTCTCATTCTCCTCATTGAATAGCTTATGAAAGTACTCTTGCCATTGAAGGACCGGAAACGACGACCAGAGGGGAGTGAATGGGAGCCTCAAATTTTCTTTCCCAAAACTTAGGTCATCGGCTCTTCACCAAATCTAAAATACTTACGCCAACTGGTGACGAAAGTACCTAGATAAATTCTTTGGAGCAATACGAACTCAACGCAACAAGCGGAGAGCTAATCGTAGCTCGAACGACAAAGTTGCGCATAAAACAGAAAATCAGAGCCAGTGATAATTCTTCAGAAAATTAACAGGAAATTTGTTCATCCACTTGAGCCAAATGAGATCCAGAGGTACTGCAAAGATGAACTCCTGCAACCACTGGAGAGCTGAGCACTCTCGGTGCTAGTGGTGACCTGCAATCAGGCCAGTGGCCTCAGGTGAGGCCTGATGCACCACGAACTCCCATGAACAAGAATGCTGCAGGAGATCAGCTACTGAACCAACCTGCAGAGAAATTCACAGACACAGCGAGCAAAGCTTGGGTTTCAGGCAAAGCAGTAATCGGATCAGAGCAAAGAGCATCGAGGAATAGGAAGTCAGAAATCAAGAATCGATTCACTAGGGAACGAATTAAAAATTCCAATCCCTATTCTTTGAAAGCGCGTCTTCAAAAGCTTTACCAAATCACGGGAGCAAGCAATGGATTTTTCATGTAGCTTGAAAGTGACATCTCAGGATGATGAAACAATTTGCGTTCAGCTCTGTACTTGGCGATTTGAGGTGACCGATCTTGCCGGTGGCCTGGACTCAAGCCTGATGCACCTCACGCTGAACCAGAATGAGAGAGCACAGATTCAACGGCAACAGATCAGTAAAGAAAAAGAACGCAGCTACAAGAAATTTGACAGGGTCGTCAGAAAATTAGTGCTGGACTGGCAGATGGTTATCGGACTTGCTGCCCCTGGAGTCCACACCTCTCGACTGATTGTCAGTCTGGACTCCGCACACAGCCAAGATTCAAGAACAGCACGGGAAGGGAAACGGGTTGCTGGACGAAGGGCAAGCACCGAACGATGCTGGGCACTCGATGTCAGAGCTCTCAGGCAAAGCCTGCCGCAAGCCCTCAACTCAAGAACAAATACCAGAGGCGCTGACGCCATCGAACACAGAAAGAAGCGAACCAAAAACCAAGAGGATCTCCATCGATTCAATAGCTCTTGAGGTAAAAATTCGCACAGACCAAATTCACCTAGGCAGGAACCAAATCCCAGAAAATCATGGCTTGAGATCGACTCAAAATCCAGAAAATTTAGATCATACTTAAGAACGAAAATGGGGAAAAACAAGAACACAAGAACTGCGAAAATCACAGAGATTGAGAGCTCGGATCGTCCGCTGTATACACCTGCGAACTATCCGAGATCACTTCAACTGTGAAAGCCACGAATTCATCTTAAGAACCACAGACGCATGATTACTCCCAGAGGAAACAGCAGAGACTAGGCGATCTCTGCTCACACACACTCTGGTCGAAAGACAAATCGAAGATTTGCAGACCTCTCCCTCACACAGCAACTAGAGGAAGGGAAAAACCTAAAGGAAAAATAGAAATGAAAGAGATGAGGGGGAAGGGAGTCCCTCATCCTTTATTTATAGGGGCAAGACTATTTTACATTCCTTCTTTGCCTTTGGATACATGAAGAGCCAAACCACTTAGCCAAGGACATAAGGGTCCAACTCAGGCTTCTCTTGATCCGACGGCCACCGCGCCTTCTCACCGGTAGCCTTGCTCCCACGCAATCTCCCCGATGACGCCACGTGCCGTCCGTCCACGCGGGACCTCCGCCCCGGTTTTGAGGCGCAAACCAGGGAAACCCGCCACCGATGGTTTTGTGGCGAAACCACCAAACCGTCACCGATGGTTTTGAAGACAAACCACCAAACCCTCCGCGAGTAGCGTAGCCCCTACGCATCCCCGCCGTGTACACTTGCGCTCGTCGATGCCCCAGCTGTCAGGCACCACGGCTGGCCGCCCGGTTCTCAGGTCCCTTGATCTAAGCCTCACGTCCGCCCTTCACCGCACCCGATCCGTCAGCACGGCACGCCTACTTGATCTTCACCAACCATCGATCACCGTCTCCGAGCTCGACACCTGCAAACAACACATGCCAAGAGACACCGTTGTTTGACATGAAGCCGTGTGCCATCGGTTAGTAGGAACACACACGCCGTTATGTTGGCATGTTGACAATTGCTCATCATAAAAAGGCCACACAATGGTTACGGTAAAAACCATGTGTCCTCAATCTCCCCCTAGATGAGTGCATTGTCAACATCAACACAAACCAGAGACAACTCATCAAAATGACCGAGAGCCAGAGAAAAGCAGAAATCAGGTCATTTGAAATGAGCAAAGCAAGATCACAACTTGGTCCCCAAAGACATGGGCAATGGCTCGACGCGACCAAGATAACAACAGCTAGCCCTCAAGAAGAGGCAAAAAGCTCAACAACACTAGCAAAGCAAGAGCACCTGAAGAAATGATTAGACCCTCAAGAAGAGGCAACGGCTCAACACATCTAGCAAAAGCAATTCAAAACTAACTCAAAACCGCTCGGAGTGCAACTCCCCCTTAACAAATGCATCCTCACAAATGAACTCTCTAGATTTGTGAATATTTCTCCCCCTTGTTGACAAATGCACTTATCAAGATTGAAGCAAAAGAGACTGCAACTCCCCCTCAAAATATGCCATGAAAGAAATACAAAAATGCAGAGCTTCAAGAGTATAGCAATCCGAGTACATAGATGCTCTAGCAAGTATGGCAAGTATATAGCAACAAGCACAAGTCAAAGCCAATGCTCAAACTGATCAAATGAAATGAAATATGAGACATAATCATTTGTGGATCAGTTTTAAGCATTTTCATAAAAACAGGGGTTCACCATCAAGTTTAGCACATAGCAAACATAAGCTGGAGGCCAACCCGGTTCTAACCTGTGCACCCCAAGGGACTATCTCATGCATTTGCCTTATCAAAGGCCCACCAGTCCCTTATGCTCGGTCTTTTGCCACAAGGTCACATAGGCACTGACCAGCCCCTTATGCACTCTCTTGTTTCTTTCCCCTTGTTTTGTTTTTTTTGTTTTGTTTTAATGACCATAAAAAGAGTGTTTCTATTATTGCCACAAGGTCACGTAGGTGCTTAACCAGTCAAGTAAACAAAGCATGAGCCATAGTCGCTTAGCGTACATAGAGTAGAACAAGAGACTTCATAATCCTATGCATGCTAAGGACCAAACTGGATGGTAAATATTTTCAAGTTTCATCATGTATTAATCAAGTTCACATACTGAAAAGCAGGCTTAGCACATAACATGTAACAAGTGATCAAAAGGAGCCTAAGCTGCAAGCACCATTATGTATAAACAAGGCATACTAGCAGGAGCATAAATGTAATCAAAACTGCTATAGTTATGAAGCTCAACAAAAGTACTATGATACATGATGAAATGCAATATGATACAAAAGAGCAAAAAGAAAGCCAAAGAACCAAAAATAAAAGAACGAAAGGCAAAAAGAGAAAGCCAAAGAACACTGTACATCAAAATACAGCTACCCTACTCTAAAAAGGGTAGCAAACGCCCAACTCCGCTCTCAAGTAGGCAAACTGGGTTTGGTCGAGGGGCTTTGTGAAGATATCTACAAGCTGGTTGTGGGTTCAAATGGGCTGGAGGTCTATGTTTCCTTTCTCTTGGTGATCTCTCAGGAAATGAAAACGGATCTCAATGTGCTTGGTTTTTGAGTGGAGCACTGGGTTTTTGGCAATGCTTATGGCACTGGTGCTGTCACAGAAAAGAGGCACTTTGGTGAAGTTTAGGCCATAATCCCTCAAGGTAGCAACTATCCAAAGCAGCTGAGAGCAACAAGCAGCGGCAGCGACATACTCAGCCTCACAAGTGGATTGGGAAATAGAAGACTGCTTGCGAGAAGACCAAGAAATCAAAGACGAACCCAAAAACTCACAAGTACCCGAAGTTGACTTCCTCTTGACCCGATCACCCGCATAATCAGCATCAGAATAACCCGAAAGAGGGAGAGTCAAAGCGGTCGAGTACCAAAGACCAAGCTCAGGGGTGAAGCATAAGTACCGTAAGATGCGTTTGACAGCCTGACAATGCGAAGTGCGCGGCGAAGACTGGAAGCGTGCGCAGAGGCAAACCGCAAACTGGATGTCAGGCCTCATCGCCGCCAGGTACAACAACGACCCAATCATGCTGCGGTACTCTTTCTGGTCCACGACTTCACCTTTTGAGTCGACGTCCAGCACCGTCGTGGTCGACATGGGGTTTGAAGTGGCTTGGCATCACCCATGTCGAAGCACTTCAGCAGATCTTTTATGTATTTGCCTTGATGTACAAATATTCCATCTCGGGTTTGCTTGATTTGTAACCCAAGAAAGAACGTCAGCTCACCCATCATGCTCATTTCGAACTTCCTACTCATCATATCTAAAAACTTTGCAACAAGAGCTTGTGAAGAGCCACCAAAAATGATGTCATCGACATAAATCTGCACCAAGAGAGTGTCATTGCCATTCTTGAGGAGAAACAAAGTTTTGTCAACAGACCCCATGGTAAAACCCTTGACCAACAAAAAGGACTTCAGTCGCTCATACCATGCTCTCGAGGCTTGTTTGAGACCATATAGGGCTTTATGGAGCTTATAAACATAGTCGGGATGCTTGGGATTTTCAAAACCTGAGGGTTGCCTCACATACACTTCCTCATCTATGAACCCATTCAGAAATGCACTCTTTACATCCATCTGATACAGCTTGAACCCCTTCGAAGCTGCAAAAGATAGGAAGATCCCAATGGCTTCTAAATGGGCAACAGGAGCAAAGGTTTCCTCATAATCTATCCCCTCTTTTTGGCAATACCCCTGGGCAACCAACCTAGCCTTGTTTCTCACCACAACCCCATCCTCACTCTGCCTGTTCTTGAACACCCACTTAGTTCCTATGGGATGACACTGAGGTGGAGGTGGCACTAAAACCCAAACTTAGTTTCTCTCAAAGTTCTCAAGCTCCTCATGCATAGCACTGACCCAATCTGGATTAGTTAATGCCTCAGCCACTTCTTTGGGCTCAAAATCAGCAACAAAAGCAAAATGTGCGAAGTGTGAAATCTCATATGACTTGTTGTGAATGACACGCTCATTTATGTTACCGATCATGGTTGAAGGAGGATGGCGATGCTGAATGTGCCGAGGTGCTTCCCTTGATGAAGTCACCTCCCCCTCAACAGCAGCTAGAGCTCCCTCAGGTGCAGCTAGTGCAAGCTGAGGAGCCTGGTCATACGGCCCCCAAGTGGTAAAAGGAGTAGGAGTGGGGCCGTCAACCAAAGTAGTCATCGCAGGGTCAACTAGGGCAGCCAGTGGAGTCAGCTCGGGATCACCCCAATCGGCATCGTCCTGCTCCTCCTCCACAAAAATGCTCTCATTCATCTCCTCATCACCTGCATGCTCAAAAACAGGAGAGGAACAAGGTGCGGTCTCGTCGAAGGTGACTTCACAAGTCTCCATGACACGGTTAATTTCAAGGTTAAGTACACGATAAGCATGTGAATGAGATGCATAACCAAGAAAAATCCTGTCTGAAGATCTCGATTCAAATTTGTCTAATTTTCCCTACTTCAAGATAAAGCACTTGCAACCAAACACCTGAAAATGGCTCACTTTAGGCAAACGGCCAAACCGCAACTCATAAGAAGTCTTCTTCGTGAAAGCTCGAAGGAAAATGCGATTTGAAACATGACATGCCATGTTGATTGCTTTGGCCCAATAGCGCCTAGGAGTCCTATGCTCATCAAGCATCGTCCTGTCCATCTCAGCAAGGGTCCAATTCTTGCGCTCAACAATCCCATTTTGTTGTGGGACATACGGCGAAGAAAACTGATGTTCAAGACCTATAGACGAGCAGAAGGTCTCAAAATGAGTATTTTTGAATTCAGTGCCATTGTCACTGCGGATAGCTCGCATGGCATGCTTTGGTAACTCATTTTGCAACCTTAAGATTAGGTCCTGAACATGAGTGAAAGCCTCATCTTTACTCTCCATGAAAAAGACCCACGAATAGAGAGAAAAGTCATCAACAACGACCAACATGTACCACTTGCCACCATCTGATCGGACCCGAGCTGGACCTACAGTGTCCATATGTAAAAGCTCACCGGGCCCCTTGGTCATCACTTGGTTCATGGGAGGATGAGAAGCTGCAATCATCTTCCCATGACAAAGACGGGTGACAAACAAGATCCTTCTCAAACTTGAGCTTGGGCAATCCTCGGATTAGATCAAGTGAGCTCAATCTTGCAAGCAAGTCGAAACTCAAGTGACCAAGCCTGCGATGCCACTTCCAGAGCTCAGAGGAGGAACTAGCCACCAAATAGCGAGAAAGACCAAACGAGCGAGAGAAATCAGCTCAAAACACTTTCCCAAAAGGCACAATTTTGCAAACGAGGTTTTCCTGAGCATCAAGAACACGACAAAGTCTTGGCTTAAAACGCACCTCAAAACCATCATCAAGAAGTTGCGAGACAGAAAGCAAATTGAAGTGCAAATTCGACACCAAAGCCACATCCTTAAGCACAAAGTTCTCATCCAGACGAATGGACCCATGTGAAAGCACTTTACCTTTGCTATTATCCCCAAATGTAATGTACTCACTACACTTCATTTGGGTGAGGCTGGAGAACCATTTTGAGTTTTTGGTCATGTAACGAGAACAACCGGAATCAATGAGATCCAAGATCATAAGGAGGACTTGAACCCCGCCGGGCACGACCACCTCATGGTCTCACACTTTGAGGCCTAGGTCCTTGAGGTGTTGCACCTCTTGGCCTAGCACTGTGCCTCTGAAAGCGTGGAGCAAACACACCATGAGTAGAGTTATGGAAAAGCTCATACTCATGCCGCTCATCTCTCTTTCTCCAAAAGCAAAACTCAAATAAGTGACCATCATGGTGACAATAATCACAGTGATACACCTCTCTCTTGGCTGGTGGTTGACTCACTCTCTCATGGGTATGGTTCACTCTTTTGGTTTGCTTGCTCTTTGGAGGGGGGTTTAATAGAGATGTCGGGAAGTGTGTCAAGTGGGTTCCTTAGGTGGTTTGGTTTTGGAGTCCACACTTGCTTTGGAGGTGGAGCTTTGGGAGGTTCCTCAAACACACCATCTCTCACATTGGGCTTGTTAGGCTGTGGTGGAGTGATTTTGATCAACTTGGGGGTAGTGGAAGGCTTGGCGGATTTCTCAGATGCACTCATACCACTGTGATCACCAACCTTACCAAAAACATTTTCACCCTTCCTACCTGTAGCAAAGCCTAATCCTGTTGTGTCAGTTCCCCTCTTGAACTGACTCATCATCATGCCAAGCTGTGGCTCACTGCAAGACAACCAACTTAGCATGGACCGAAGATTTATGATTTCTTCTTCGGCCCTTTTATTGTCATGCCTACAAGAGTCCAATTTCAGCTCCAAAGCTTCACAACAAGCACATCTAGACACTTGACTAGTCTTCTCAAGCATAGCAATCCTAGTCATTTTCTCACCTAGCTCAGACTTCAACTCATCACAAGACTTGCAAGGACCCAAAATGATAGGCTTAGCTCTAAATTCATCAAGTTCATCAACCAAAGCAACATACTTGGACTGCAGGTCAGCAAGATTAGCCATATGAATAGCACAAGCATCACACTCAGACTCATCAGAGATAGCTACAGACCCCTTTACAAACTCAAGCTCTTTGACTGCAAGCCCCCACTTAGCCTTAAACTCTTTTCTCTCACGAGCAGCAAGTCTAAGTAGTCTATCTTGACTAAGCAAAGCATCACCCATGGACTCTAGCTCGGTAGTAAGAGACTCATGATTTTGTTCTACCTCAGGCTCGGGGTCGACGTTCTTCTCAGTGCTTGTGGTAGACTCGTCGAGTGCCATGGTGCAGTAGCCTCCAAGCTTGGAGTCGACGAAGAAGCACAACCCGTTGAACCTATTCTCGACCTTCCGCTCAGCCTCATCATCACTTGGGGGTGATCCACTGTCGGAGTCATCGTCGAGGTCACTGAGCGATGCGAGGAAGGCTCGCTGCTTCGCCTCATGCTTCTCTAGGTAAATCTTCTTGATGGCCTTCTTGTTGAATCCTCCCTTGTACTTGTACTTGTACTTGTACTTGTGGGAGGAGGACTCGTGCTTGTCCTTACGCTTGCTGTAGTCGTACTTGTTGTTGGAGTTCTTGTCAGCCTTGGGACAGTTGGCGATGTAGTGGTCGGGATCTCCACACCCGAAGCAGCCTGGCTTGGTGATACCACGCCGGTGATTCAAACGGTTGTTGTGAAACCGTGAGAACCGGCTAATCACCAAAGCGAGCTCGTCGTCCCCAAGACCCTCCATCTGCTCCTCTATAGCTGAAACCAAAGACGACAAGGCAAGAGACAACTATGAAGGGTTAGCAGAAGGACTTGAACCTCCTGTACCTGAGACCAAAGCCATGGTAGGGGCAGATGGATTTCTGATCCTCGCCTGCGTCTGGTGGTCAATTTCGGTGGACTTGAGCTTGCTGAACAGCTCATCCACAGTGAGAGTCTCGTAGCTGGATGATTCGATGATCGCCGACACCTTCACTTCCCAAACCCTCCGATCAAGAGCATATAGAAGCTTAAGGGCTTTCTGATGATCGACATAGGGCATTTGAGGGTTGTTTGCCCTCATCTTGTTCACGATGGTTTGGAAGCGAGTGAACAAAGACTCGATCGATTCACCATCAGCTTGAACAAAATTCTCATAGTCACGCTTGTGTGTCTCATAGAGTCTGGTCTTGATATGGGCAGTACCCTCATGATAGCTCTGCAGTCTAGACCAGATCTCTCGAGCAGTTGCACAGTCAGAAACACGCTCAAATTCTTCCAAAGAAAGAGCAGAGAACAAGACTGTTCTGGCAGTGTTGTTCGTCTTGTGTGGGTCGATCTGTGCTTGGTCAACACGGGCAGCAAGTACCACGTAGTCCGCATTCTCACAGATCTCCCATACACGCGAATCAATCCCTTGGAGATGCGCCGACATGCGTATCTTCCAATAGGGATAGTTTGTGCCATCGAAGTGCGGTGGCTTGCTAAGCCCACGATTCTCCATACTGTCGCCTTCGGGGATCACGGACCGATTAAGGTGGAGTGATCCTTAACCGGCTCTGATACCAATTGAAGGACCGAAAACGACGACCAGAGGGGGGTGAATGGGAGCCTCAAATTTTCTTTCCCAAAACTTAGGTCATCGGCTCTTCACCAACCCAAGAAGTGATAATTCACCAAATCTAAAATACTTACATCAACTGGTGATGAAAGTACCAAGATAAATTCTTTGGAGCAATACGAACTCAACGCAACAAGCAGAAAACGAATCGGAGCTCGAATGACAAAGTTGCGCATAAAACAGGAAATCAGAGCCGGTGATAATTCTTCAAAAAATCAACAGGAAATTCGTTCATCCACTTGAGCCAAATGGGATCCAGAGGTACTGCAAAGATGAACTCCTGCAACCACTGGAGAGCTGAGCACTCTCGGTGCTAGTGGTGACCTGCAGTCAGGCCAGTGGCCTCAGGTGAGGCTTGATGCACCACGAACTCCCATGAACAAGCATGCTGCAGGAGATCAGCTACTGAACCAACCTGCAGAGAAATTCACAGACACAGCGAGCAAAGCTTGGGTTTCAGGCAAAGCAATAATCGGATCAGAGCAAAGAGCATCGAGGAATAGGAAGTCAGAAATCAAGAATCGATTCACTAGGGAACGAATTAAAAATTCCAATTCCTATTCTTTGAAAGCGACGTCTTCAAAAGCTTTACCAAATCACGGGAGCAAGCAATGGATTTTTCATGTAGCTTGAAAGTGACATGTCATGATGATGAAACAATTTGCGTTCACCTCTGTACTTGGCGATTCGAGGTGACCTATCTTGCCGGTGGCTTGGACTCAAGCCTGATGCACCTCACGCTGAACCAGAATGAGAGAGCACAGATTCAACGGCAACAGATCAGTAAAGAAAAAGAACGCAGCTACAAGAAATTTGACAGGGTCGGCAGAAAATTAGTGCTGGACTAGGCAGATGGTTATCGGACCTGCTGCCCCTGGAGTCTACGCCTCTCGACTGATTGTCAGTCTGGACTCCGCACACAGCCGAGATTCAAGAACAGCACGGGAAGGGAAGCGGGTTGCTGGACGAAGGGCAAGCACCGAACGATGCTGGGCACTCGACGCCAGAGCTCTCAGGCAAAGCCTGCCGCAAGCCCTCAACTCAAGAACAAATACCAGAGGCGCTGACGCCACCGAACACAGAAAGAAGCGAACCAAAAACCAAGAGGATCTCCATCGATTCAATAGCTCTTGTGGTCAAAATTTGCATAGACCAAATTCACCTAGGCAGGAACTAAATCCTAGAAAATCATGGCCTGAGATGGACTCAAAATCCAGAAAATTCATATCGTACTTAAGAACGAAAATGGAGAAAACAAGAACACAAGAACTGCGAAAATCACAGAGACTGAGAGCTCGGATTGTCCGCTGTATACACCTGCGAACTATCCAAGATTACTTCAACTATGAAAGCCACAAATTCATCTCAAGAATCATAGACGCATGATTACTCCTAGAGGAAACAGTAGAGACTAGGCGCTCTGCTTGTCACATACACTGGTTCGAGTACAAATCGAAGATTTGCAGACCTCTCTCTCGCACAGCAACTAGAGGAAGGGAAAAACCTAAAGGAAAAATGAAAATGGAAGAGGTGAGGGGGAAGGGAATCCCTCATCCTTTATTTATAGGGGTAAGACTATTTTACATTCCTTCTTTGCCCTTGGATACATGACGAGCCAAATCATTTAGCCAGGGGCATAAGGGTCCAACTCAGGCTTCTCTTGATCCGAAGGCCACCGCGCCTTCTCACCGGTAGCCTTGCTCCCACGCAATCTCCCCGATGCCGCCACGTGCCGTCCTTCCACGCGGGACCTCCGTCCCGGTTTTGAGGCGCAAACCAGGGAAACCCGCCATCGATGATTTTGAGGCGAAACCACCAAACCGTCACCGATGGTTTTGAAGACAAACCACCAAACCCTCCGCGAGTAGCATAGCCCGTACGCATCCCCGCCGTGTACACTTGCCCTCGTCGATGTCCCGGCTACCGCCCACCACGGCTGGTCGTCCGGTTCTCGTCCTCGATCCAAGCCTCACGTCCGCCTTCACCGCACCCGGTCCGTCGCACGGCACGCCCTACTTGATCTTCACCAACCGTCGACCACCATCTCCGAGCTCGACATCTGCAAACAACACAAGCCAAGAGACACCGTTGTTTGACACGAAGCCGCGTGCCATCGGTTAGTAGGAACACACACACGCCGTTGTGTTGGTATGTTGATAATTGCTCATCATAAAAAGGCCACACAATGGTTATGGTAAAAACCATGTGTCCTCAGCCATCTATGTTTGATCTCATCCTCCTTCACCAAAAGCTGCTCCTCATCCTTAGTGCACTTAACTTAGTTGAAATCCCTCCTCTTCCTCTCACGAGCCCTAGCTATCGTATACATGTCCTTCTCTCCTTCCTTCATATTTAGACATTCTGAAAGGCCCTAATAAGCCCGCCCCTTTGCCTCTCCCATCGCTCATTTTGCATTCTTCTTTGCCACCTTGTACTTCTCTATGTTGTCCACATACCGTTCCCGGTACAAGCACTTATAGCAATAACTCTTTCCCTGAAGATCTTTGATATCTCCCCTTCTAATTTCCACCATTTTTTATTGCTATTAAAATGATAAATAAACATTCGAACAGACGAAAATGCTCAAGTTGGAAGATTGTGGAGGGATGATGATGCAGTGTTGTCTGGTTTGTGAGGTATCTGAAGGGATTATTTTTTCTAGTCCATTATTGCAGAATGCAACAATAAGCAATTGATGACTCATTACACGTGGACACTGGACATTTAACTAATATATGATTCTCTTTTGACAAGAAATGACCGTGGGAAAGTTCCCCACGTACTTTTTTTTTTAGAAAAATAGGCTCCAAATTCGCTCTCGACGGATTCGAACCTGGGTGGCTAGGTGTAGTACCACATTGAGTCACCTAGCTAAGTGAGCCAGGCTCACTTCCCTAATATATGATTCTCTTTATTTGCTACATTTATAGAAAAGCACAAACATTGTCTATATCTCCATCAGTCTCCAACAATACTACTTATGTTTGTATCTACTGCAATAGGAATGAGACCATCCAACACTTATTCTTTGATTGCCCATATGCAAAATTGATGTGTAGGATTATCTTCTTTGCTACTAGTTTGAACCAACCGAGATCTATAGGCCATAAGTTTGGTACCGGGCTTAGGAATCAGCATAAGAGGGTCAAAAGCTTGATCTGGGTTGGGGTGACTGCCTTATCTTTGGGCTATCCGACGATCTTTGGAATAATGTTATTTTTAACAAAATAAAAACTAATGATATCATGGAGGTTATTTTCAGAGGAGCGTATTGGTTACGCTTCTGGACTCAGCTGCAGCGTGAAGAGCAAGCCAAGAAACATGGCAGGCCGTATAAAAAAAATTATAGCCATACAGTCGTATAAAAGATGAAGGTGTGCAGCGACGTGCTGCATCCTCTCCACCCATTTTACTAGTCATACAGTTGTACATTATGTTTCATAAACATTCTTGTCCTGCTTCCGTGTCGATCCAAGTCTTAGCTTGCTATTACAGCTAGACATGGGAAGCAACTGGACATCTCAGGCTGACACCACAACACATTGAGTTGCCACAGAATGTTTTGATAGCCTTTGTTCATCTATCCAACAGCCGACGCTGTCTGATAGCAGAGCAGGTCAACGCTATTGTTTTCTTGCAAAGATTGGTCACCGGCTTGGTTTCAAACATGATTTCGCTGCGATTCTCAAATATATAAGTACACAAGCTTGGCCACAGTGTAGATCAAAGTGTCTTTTTTTCTGATAAGTCGACGGAGGGGGAACGAGCCACCCACCTGATTTTCATTAATTTAGTTAGTCCCACAGGCCTAATAGTCAAAATACAGTTGCAGATCCAATTGTCTTAGTTTGTGACTATGCATGGGAAGCAGCATCAGGATATCTTTGACCACAAAATTGATGTCAGTGCTAGCTCACAATATTTTGATAACCTTGGCCACTCTATCAAAAACCTGACTGTGTCCTCAGCAACATTATGCGACTCGGCTCACAGGATAAATGAAGCCTATTTTTTGAAGGAAATAAATGAAGCCTATAGCAGAGAAGCCTAGCTAGACGAGCTGGTAAAGATGTATAATATGTTCAACTTATCTTTTCATGTACATTACAATATGATCAACTTATCTTTGACAATTTATAGTTTAAACCTTCACACGATATTCCATATTACTCAAGTGCAAATTGTCACTATACTACCAGAATTCGACTTAGCTAATCTGGATTTGCTGTGATTTCAATTTGTTAAGATTTTGAAAGACTCTCATATGATTTGGAGAGGTGGTCAAAATGTATCCACGTCTCCAGAAATATATGATGATTTTCTGATTTTCAGAGACGGACAATCTAATTATAGAGACATCTAATCTAATACCGTCTCATGAAATTGATTTAGAGAGGCCCCTGCCACTTCTCTTGAAAACACAACAGCGGCCGGAGTTGTCTACTTTCCAAAAGTTTCTCTCTGTCTAAACGGAAGACTTTTCAAGTTGGCTTTTGTAGCCGGCGCCTGCTTAGCTTGCCCATCCAGCCTTGTCCCACATGGCAGTGTCCATAACACAATTGGACAGAACAGGGTTGAAAGCAAGCCTCAACATGGGTCATGGCAGATCCAAGTTGGTTTTAGCTAGGCATGCAAAGTAGCAGGTGTTGCCCAACAAGTTAGGTCATGGCAGGAGCTTGCTTACTGTGTCTTTCTGCCTTATCCATCTGCTGGTTACATGCAGAATAACATCAATGAGCATGTTATTGGCCAAATGCCCTTATTCACGCCGTTGCTTATCCACCACGGGACAATGCAAGATCGTCGACGAACAATGCAGCCAATAGCTGCCATGTGGGCATAGACTGGCCGGTGGCAGGATCTAGACACCCAGCTACAAAAGGATAACCGGCTGGCAGAAGAAGGGATCGAACAATTATTCAAAGAATAGCATTCCTCTCCGTCAGGGATGGTCCACTGGTGGACCGATGAGTACAGCCCAAGCAGGCTCAAGACGATATGCAGGCCCAAGATGATGGAGACGAGGAGTAGAAAGGATGGGAACCGGAACCAGTCAGGGCATCGAAGAATTATTCAGAACACTGTTCATCTTCCTTTCCAAGCTATCCTCTCCTGTACCCAGATTTCCCCTCTTGCTTCTGCTCGCTGCGGCGCTCTTGCTCCTCCTTCCTGCTACCTCTGATTTGTACTCTGTGCTACTTGAATCAAGTTATCAGTAGTAAGTTGCTAACAATTGGTACCAGAGCCATGGATCCCCTCATTGCCCAGCTCATCATCGACGAAATACGGAAGATCTGCGACAAGTTCGACTCGAGGTTCGCGAAGGAGGATGCTGCGCGGGAGTTCTCCTGGAGCGTCCCCGTCGCGACCCAGTCCGCCGCCGACGGAGCCGACGTTGTCGCCGACAACTGGGGCGGATGGTTCGAGGAACCTGCCCCTGTCGTGCAGGAGCACGACCTCTCCGCCGCCGCCGCCCTCGCCGGACTCGAGTTCACTGGCCAGATCCGCGTCGACAGCGGCCTCACCTTCCCCAACTCCGTCGCGTCCACCTGCTTCCTCACCGCGCCACACATCTCCGACACCGAGGAGCGCGGCCTCTCCGCCAATGCCATGCTCGTCGGCGTGGACATACAGCGGCTCCACTGCGTCCACCTCGGCCCTGTCGAGTGCACGCTCCACGCCACACCACTCGGTGGCTACGACAGCTCCCTCGACGGCAACCCGGAGTCCGGCTTGGCCCATGTTGACGCGCCGCTCGACCGAGCCGTTGGTTGCGTTGGCCAGGCGCTCGAAGCAGCTGCTGCGCTCCGCGCCGATGCCTTGGGCGCAGCAGGTGGTGGGCTGTTGGCTTGGGTGGTGGCTGCGGGGTCAGCGCAGGCCACCTGTTCGACGGTTCGCCTCGCCGGCAACCGCAATTTCGCTGACATCCTCGTCGGCGCGCTCTGGGCGGGGAAGACGCTCCGCTGGAACGACGACAACCATGGGCTAGTCCCAGTGTCCTACGTGGCCAAGCTCGAGCTCTGCAACATCTCCACCAAGCTCATGGGCGCCGCAAATGGTTTCACTTCCATGCTGCCCAGAACACTGAGCAGTTCTACTCCAACCTGGGTGTATGCCGTGGTCATCAACAGCTGTGACAAGCGGCCATGGCCACCACCATCTCAAGCTGCAGTGGTGAGTGAACAAGTTCATGAGCTTGCATTTCGGAAGTGCTACAATCTGTCCAGGAAGCCTCCATGGCCACCCCCAGTTCATCATTATCTCAGAATTGTGTATGCTGAAATTTTGGAAAGCTGGAAACATAAGATGGTGATAACAGTATGGAGTCTCCATGTGCTCATTCAGGAAGAATTGCAACAACAGTTTGATGGTGAAGCCGTTACAGATCTTTTCAGATGTACAACCACTATTGTGCTGCTATTGCTAGAATTGCTCAAGCTCAAGGAGAATTGGCAGTGTGTTGTTTGCTTGGAACCAACACATCTTGGTGTCACTATAGATTGCTTCCCAGATGGATGTTTCATTCCCATTCTGTGTTGTGTGGTTCTGGCAGGATGTGACTATATGTCCAGTGATATCAATGTGCTAGTTCTGTCGCTAATTCAAGAGCAAAAGCTGAGGAATCACAATGGATGCAGTAGCCATACAAATCTCATAGATGATGTCAGTGTTGGAATTGCAGCAACATTTTGGCTCTTTCCTGTAGTGATTAGGCTTCCTCATTGGCTGTGTTTCTATTTTCTCTGGAAGCCACCATGGCGGCTACCTGCATGGGTTGCATTCGTAGATGATGGCCTTGATGATATGGTTGCTGATGATGCCGATGCAGACCATGAGCATGAATCAGAAGCCGTTATCCCCGCTGAACTAACTATGAAGAATGCTGCAGCTCGAGTAACAGCTGATGTTCAATTATTATTTCAGTGTTGTCCAAGTCCAGTAGCAAGAGAGATGTTCTTGCAGCCTGATTGCACTGCATTTGGCAAGCACTTATTTACTCAGCAACCACTCCTTCAAGTTGGATGCCCGATGGCTAGTGACAGATCATGTCCAGTTTATTTTCTGCGATTTACAGAGCTTTTCTGGTTCAAGGTCATTTGGCTGCTACCTGCATTTGTGCTCTCAACATATTTTGTACAGCTGAAGCGTGGTGGGCTGTCACAGTTTGAATTCCTCCTGTTGAGCAGTATCTGGCCAGCTAAAAAGAAGCACCAGCTGCTTGGTTCCAGTGATGGAGATTATCCTGGTGATATGCTATTGAAGCTCCCTTGGCCCCCACCTGTGCCTCTGCATACTAGTGCTAATCTGAGAGTGCTTACCGCAACAAGCAATGGCAAGCCTGTTGAAGTGGTTGAGTTAATTAAGACACATATGCTACTGCTACATGGATCGGCAGGGCAGCCTGAACAAATTCAGTTTGGGGTTCCTTCAGTGCAACTCCACCAAATTTACAAAGCTAATCAAACCGGAAACAAGCTGCTGCTACTGTGCATGACAAAACGCAAATTTCAAGTTGCAAGGTCATGTACCGAGTGCAAGGCAATCTGCTGGGAATTGATGCTGTGTGATGTGGTTTGTTGACTACCAACAAGGACGTGCAGTGCCAGGTTGCTTGCTTCAGGTCCACATATTCAGAAGAAGCAATTCTCCAGCTTCCTTGGGATCCCGGTGGTTCCGAACTTCTCCATCGGCTTGGGGGCAAGCCGAACTTTAAGAAGGGGGAATGTCAGGGATGGTCCACTGGTGGGCCGATGAGTACAGCCCAAGCAGGCTCAAGATGATATGCAGGCCCAAGATGATGGAGGCGGGGAGTACAAAGGATGGGAACCGGAACCAGTCAGGGCATCGAAGAATTATTCAGAACTCTGTTCATCTTCCTTTCCAAGCTATCCTCTCCTCTACCCAGATTTCCCCTCTTGCTTCTGCTCGCTGCGGCGGCACTCTTGCTCCTCCTTCCTGCTACCTCTGATTTGTACTCTGTGCTACTTGAATCAAGTTATCAGTAGTAAGTTGCTAACACTCTCCTACCTCGTTTGCTTCTTCTCCCTTAAGGCAATGTTCAATCACTAGGGAATGACCGCCTGGATTTTCTTTTGTCAATTTGAATAACCATCATCAACAGGAATGGTTCCATGGCTGGTTCCGGAACAACCGAACGTGCCCTAAGTCTATCTCTGATCGGATCCCGATGTTGTGCTCCTATTCTACGAAACCATGTATTGAACTACTACCAAGTCAACCGATTCCTCCCTTCCACGCCTAATTGCTCTGCTTTTTCCTCTCTTCAGCTCTCCACTGCTGCTAAACAATTATGCGAGGGATCAGTTTATATCCTTTTTTTCTCTTTTTAAGTTACCTTTGGAATGTTACTTTTGGATTATAATCAACTCTGCTCCAAAAATTCTAAACAGTTCACCAAAATTACTTCGGTGTCTTAGAAACCATATGTCGAAGTTTTATAGTCTTTGATGAATAATTTAATGTGCACAATAATTCTAATAAAAAAAGAGTGATTTTTATGCGTTTTATAACATGAGAACACATGAAAAAGTATTCTTATGAAAGCACCCCAGAACTCAAATTTTATTATAGAGGAAAAGTAATTACACTTTTATAACGGCTTTTGCGGATTCCATACAAATTCGCATTATGAAATGGATGCATAAATTTTAAAGAATTTGCTAAATATGGCAGAGATTTTAATTCTTTTTCTTGCCACTTTTGGATTTTTGAGATACTATAGTGGAGCAATATATTTATTAGCAATAAATTACCCAATGTTGGTCCTACTTGTCACATCTGTCTTCCTCGCAGATCCCTACTCACAGTGCACACATCAGGCCTCACCTCAGCTTTGTCGTCCCACCAATCCCACACCGTCGCATGTCCAACATCGATCTGGCACGTTTGATATTTTTCTAGAAAAGGTGGCGCGCTTCATATTGTCCTGCACGATCGGCCAACAATATGTGGCATTCTCTTTGCTGCATTATTGGCCGCTTTTTCTCTAGCAACCTGCTTGGCAATAGCGTTCCATTGGGAAAGCACGAATTTTTCATGGAACCCGCGGGGTGCACTGTTGTGGCTGCACACGTGCACTGTTGGAACCCGCGCGCCGCCTTTCATGGAAGGCGTTAGGCCTCGCCGCGTCGCCGTCGGGGCCGCTATCTATCGGTGGTTTACGGTCGACGCCCGGCCTAGGAAAGAGCAGCGGTCGCCAGGCGTCCGGGCGGGACAGGCCGATCCGCGCGTGTCGTGTTGGTGCGCCTGCACTCAGTGGCCAAGACAGCAAGGGGGGAGGGTGGGGGCTCGGACGGGCTACTTAATATTTTAATTATACTTCGTTAATGATGTTATTTATGGCTTTTATTATTTTTTGCATCTTATTTTGTTTTTTTTCTATCAAACATCTAGTTTGTCCTCACGCGGTGCACCCTCTAGTTACTTTGTCAAATACAACTAGTTGAGTGCCCAAATGTTGCTACGGGTGATACATATATAAATGGAATTACCTAGCCAAAACATATTTTGATATACGTTATGTTTTTATGTTAATAATATTGTAGAGGCTCACAAATAACATACATCTCCTCAACACATGAGTTGATTCCGAACTTGTAGAGGCTTCATCTTATCCAAAAGGATAGTTTAGAAATTGTTTCTTCCAAAGGAGGCTATGTGCACCAACAAAGACTCTAGGTTTCGTCATCTACTCTAACGTCAGTTTAATTGGCATATCAAGTTAGCCTAGAACATTTAGAGCATCTTCAAGGGTTTTGCATTTTTAGTTTTGCATTTGAGGGAGTTTGCAAAGTCCCAAATGAAAATGGCAAGGATAAAAAGGCGTGATCTCCAACCATTTTGCATTCTGACTTGGCAAAAATAGAATTTGTGGCCCCACACTTTTTTCCCGGAAATTTTTTGGCGCACTACACAACAACTTAGTCAATATGTGTTTCTTATAAGATATTTTTCCCACACGCACTGAGGATATGTAAGGTTTGAAGATTATGCAGTCCATTCTCAAAAACTATATTCGTATTCATTGTAAAATTTTAATTTCTAAGTATGAGACTTGGTTCCTTTTCAAATGCATGTTTAAATAAGTGCAAAACCAAGGGCATGCATACGAACAGGTGGGAAGGAAGTGATCAAACCGAGTTGTGTACAAGCTCCACCACCAGTTCATGATTTGGTGCAAATGTTTTTAAATAATGTTTTCCTTCATTCCTGTAATTAGTATTAGAGAATACTTGAGGGGAACTTGTCTAGCACGTTATTTTAGTTTAAACTGTAGTAGAGAGGGAGGTCAAATCTTTATTCTTAAAAACAAGATTAAGTTAAAAGAAATTTATTATGGCGAACAAGGTTTATTTATTTCATTTTATTGAATTTTTTCAGTTATAATTATTTCATTGTCAAAATGTTAATGTCTTTTTTGAATAACATTATCACTGAGAGCAAGGCATACTAGTGTAATAAGGTAGATACAACCGAAGCAAAATAAATGAATGAAACATGTTATGAGAAGTTTTAGAGTAGTTCACCCCCACACTTGAATTTTGCATATGCAAAATCAGTTTGGATGGTAATACTCTTCGTCAAATGTGCATCATTGTGGAATAATATTGGTTGGATTTACCTTGCATTTCAACCCTTTGTTCTTTTTGTTCAAACCAAAAAGTTAAGTGATAAAAATAACCCAAGGAGCAATTTCACAAATATATCCTTAAGCTAATTATCACAATTCATGTTATTATTATTAGTAGTATATTATTATTATTTTATGTTTATGAAAGTAAAGGGATTTTTTTAAAGGAACAATTCTATTGAATAACTTGTTTAGGACAAAAGCTTGTCCTTGGGAAACCTTTTGAATTGAATCTAATGTTGGTGATGTGATTTCCCCTCTAACACTAACCTCTGTGGACTGACCTGTGTAGCTCATGGCAATAGACCGTGAAATTTGCAAAATTTGTGATTGACAAAAGCTTCTACAACAACCCTTCTGAAGTTTTTATGGTTAGAAAATAACTTCCATGCTCATCGGCAAAATCTTTTGATTTAGGGGGAGCACATTCTTTCTCATGACAGCTCAAATCCTCCAAAAGACTTGAATTGGTAATGATCGTTGTGGAGATTGACATTAGTTCTACCCTAAGATCATGAATGGATTTGGATGAGACATTTGTTATGGGAATAGAGGGAAATTGGGTAGAAATGGCTTCTATATGAATTGATTCTCCCTATATGAGTTCAATTGATATTTCATCTTTAGAGTGTTCCTGATGTCTCTTATAGAAATTTGATGCATGATGATTTGGGAAGCTCTAAGGTATTTCCAAAATTAGCATCAAGAAAAAAGATTATTCTCAAATTGAAAGGGGCATGAAAAAAAGATAGGATTCTTCATCTCTTGAACTATGGTGTGTCCCTGAGTACGAGGTTTCTTTGCAACAGGATCATAGGAAGAATTTCAAAGATTTTTTGATTCAGTTTAACATGGTTCACACACACATCCTACATATACAAGTCAATGCTATCATATTACATATGCAAACAATAGCTACGTTATGGATGTCAAAATTATCAAAAAATAAATTATATTTTTAAAATTTTATAAAAGAGATAAACATAAAAAAATAGAATTTTTGTCATGGTGCTTTCATAAATATCTCATGGATTTTTGCCGGTGCAACGCATGGGCATATGTGCTAGCCATAGTAAATAGTCATGTTAGTATACACCTAGAAAGCTGACGGGAAGAATCGACTTGAACACAAAACGGTTGGAACAAGCTTGGTTTATTTAGCAGTCAACAGTCAAGACCTTATAGCTTCACCGGATCTCCTCATCTTGCGTCGATCCGCCGCCGACTGCTCTCCACTGATCGGCACTCAGGGCTGCACGTGCACTGCAGGTATTTGATCTTCTTATTTGTTAAAAACTTGTGCACTCATATTTTCATTTATTTATTTATTATATGATTTCTTGTTATTTCAGTTCGTATTCGTGATTTTGACCGACAAAACACTAATTAGCGTTTTTTTTAAGTGGCGGGTACAAGTCAGACATGTTATATTTGAACGACTAATATCGGGATTTGTCGTCGATTCTAGATTAACTTTGAGTTTAAGGTTTATCATGTTATATTTGGTTTTAACAAAATAGAATATCGTTTTACCCAATATCGTTTTACCGAATTGTATAAATGATTTTACCAAGGTGGGACATTAATCCTGCTGCGTACGGACAAGCATATAAGTCATATAGCGACGTCTGCATGTATGTAGATACGTCGTCCATATGCTATACGACCAAATTCGTGGTCACGATTAACGCGAGGAAATTTGTAGCGTCGAAGAATGCAAAGGATGATTATTGGGGTTCACGTGAGGTCTTTACTGGTATGCATACTGCTGCTGCCACGGCTGCTGCCCCAATGCAATGCAAATCATCACAACTTGCTGTTACCTGCTGGCATGCTACTGCTTTCCCAATGCAAATCAGCGATCTGGGTTCTGTATATGCCAGAAGTAAAAAATATATATATTTTTAAACGAAGGTGTGAGAACTTTGTGAATTCAGAACTTATATATACCAGACAAATGTCAATGTGTATATATACACATATACGAAGAGCACGTATCATCGCCATAGCCTACTGGGTTCTTCTTCATCTCCGAAGGTTTTTCTTCTATATATTTCTTTATTCGTTAATGCTTCCAAAATTTTCCTATTAACATTTAGTAGACAAGATGATAGTATTAGTTCAAGACAAGATGTAGTTATATGTTTCTATTGTTTATATCCATGTTGCTTGATTACAGATTCATATTTGTATTATAACAAGTTTCAAACGACAGGAAAGCCAGATCTTGGAGGATGACCACCACGTTGGATTCTGCACCTCCCGGAGGATGGCCAGCTGCTTGGGCGTGGGATGATTTTTCCAGTTGTGAAGGCATATCACTGGATACCTTTGTAACCTACCTTGATGATGTGAGGGACGATATAGAACGTGAGCTAATAAAGTATGAAGGACAAGACACGGATGCCACGGAGGGCGTAATTGAGAATTGTGACAAATACGAACCTGGAACTACCAGAGTGCTGGTTATCTACTATAATGATGACACTGATCACCTTGCCCGAACAATTCAAGGAGTTCCGAAATTTCATAATTGCCCGGTTGAGTCAGATGAATGAAAGGCAAGAATCAAATGAAAGGCAAGAATCAGCTGAATCATGCGAGTGAGTGTAACATTTGAAGTTCCTTTTATGTGGTTGATTTCATATATGTACGTGTTTGTGATGTATCGATTGAGTAGTGTCCTACTCAATAATAAAATATATGTAATAACGAATAGTAATAAGATGTCTTATATTGATAAGTAATATTTGTCTGTTCGTCGGCTGAAGTATTTTTTGTATAGTTCTTTAATTTAGGCACGACTAAATATTGCTTTGGTGTGGTCCTCTTTTGAGTAACTGACGCACTTTGTGCATGGTTTTCAATAAAAATATTGCTTTGATGTGGTCCTCCTTTGAAAAGGTTCATGGATCTTCAAGCACCAAGATAGTTAAATTAAATTAATTTTGATTGGATTTTGACTGACCCAACCCTATTATTGTCCAATCTAAACCCAGGCGCTGCCCACTCTGATCCGTAACATTAGTTGCCTTCGACTCCGATTTTTCATCTAGGCGGTGGCGCATGGTGAGGCTTGGCAGCGAGGCTGGGTGGAGGGACCCAAGGCGAAGTTGAGGCCCATGCGTGATTGACTCCAGATATGCATGCCGAGCCGAGCCTTGCCTTGCATGCGGCCAATTTCACTTGAGATATTTACCATAATTTGATTTTCTTGTTACGATATGTAGCACATATTCTGGTTGTTATAATTAGCACTGAAATAATTAGCATATTTTATTATTATTAATTGGTGGCTCCAACGTAAACTTCACGTTAACTCTCATGCGCGTAGGAAAAAAATAAATGCTAGAAATTTAAACATTAATCAGAAATATCTGGCGATCAAATATTAGACTCTATCAATTGGTAACCACTGGATCTACTTTATTTTCTACAAAATTACCCACCTTGCCATTATTTGTATTATTATATAGATAAAAAGAAGGGAAAAATAAATCCAGTCTACCTATGATTTTCCTTGCACGAGTCCCCCATCGTGCGTCTATTCTCTCCTCCACGCCACGGTGCCGTACACAACCGCGATCACGAAGCTCGAGCCCCGCCGCCCGGCATCCGAACCCCAGCAGGACGTCCACGAGTGGATCTCTCTCCTCCATGTGCCTCCCTCTCCTAGCAGGGCGCAACCTCCTCCGGCCTCCGGGCACAACCACAACGTACGACCGAGCAAGTCGGAAGGTGTCCTCGTGAGGTATCTATCTGGCTTCACGCGGCACCAGTCGCCGGGCAGCTGTTTTATGACTGTTGTGTCTTGCCGGGACAACCAAGAGGAGGATCCCAACAGCCTAGCCATGTTACACCTACGCCGACTACTTCGTGGCTTTGTCTTAGAGGCACTCGATATCCCTGGCATGTACCAGCACCAGGTCCACGCTCCACTCACTCCTATATTCTTTGTTGAACTGCTTGCAGCTCTAAGCAACGGGAAGGTCTTCGTGGTGTGACCGTGTTAGCCGGTGTCACAAGCTTTGCTATGCTTTTAGGTTGCTTGTTTCCTGGTGATCTAGACGCGATGCATGTAACACCCTAAAATTGCTCTTTTGAAAAATAGGGTTAAAATGATTTATTGTAAATTTTTGTGCTCATGAAAATATAGGAAAGTAAAAATATTTCATTAAATTAAAATTTATCATAGGAAATAGAAACATGATTGATGCATTCTTGTTGGAGCATGATTTATTTTGTATATTGTCCGGTTTTGATTAAAGATGAAAAGGACTTCAAAATCTTTTGAAAATGAATTTGAAAAGGTGTTGAAATAGAAAGAAAACAACTTCTTTTTACCCCTCTCATCTTCCAGGCTTTTGGCCCTCACGGCCTGCTTCCTCCCTTCTCTCTATTTGTCTCGATGACAAGTGGGTCCCGTGCTTCCTTGCTCTCAATAGCCCAAGAGTCAGTGCATCTCCATATTCCAGCGTTTCCTCCTTTTCCGTTGCTTCATCGAAGCCTGATCGATCCAGTTGGAATCCAAATCGGCAGGGCAACTATCCCTGTTTATCAAAGTCGTGGCCCTTGCATCTCTTCCTGAAGCACGACAAAACAAGCAATTACCGTGCCCTAGTTGCACGCAGCACCGCCGCCATGTTCATCAATCCACGCCGGCACCAATCACCTCCGCGTCCCTCTGTCCAACGGACATCGTCGCCAGGAACTTTATCGCCGCTGCACTAATTAATTTCATGGTTCCAACATCTCATCGGTCGCCGTTACTGCCGCCTTGTTGGTCCCGGCTGCCCAGCACCATATTCGTCTCGTCTCTATCAATCTAAGGTGAGTTCGATGTTGCCAGTGGCGGAGCTACAGGTATACCGGTATAATGCCCCGGCATACCCTGTTTTTCCGACGTAGCAGCGACTACATATACGTATACGGATCTATTAAAAAAAATCTCCGCTGCGAGCCAGCGAGCGCCAGGCGCGAGCGAGTTGGCAGGCCGCGATTCTGTGATCGTCAAAGCGAGCCTCAGGCCCATGCGGCAAGTAACTTTGACGGGATTAGTGAAGCCAAATAGCCAATACGGAACTGATCAAACGACAGATCGAGGCCGACAAGCAGTGCTCAGCACATCGGTTCGACTTCCCTGCCCGTGCCCTACGCCCTACGCCGTCACGTGCCCGTGCCCTACGCCCCTAGTCCCCTACGCCGTCACGCGGATCGGCCATCGCCGACGCACACTGCCAATGGCTCAACGCCAAATTGCCAATACGCATGCCAGGACAACAACCAAAAACCAAGGCGCAAGTGCCATCAGTGCAAGGAACAAAGCAATAGAGATTTGAACTAGTCTGAATCATGCAGACACAAGATCTACCGAAATGGCAAAAATAGAAAGCCTAAATACAGACCGAATCATGCAGTTCCCCATTTCCCCACTCCCAGCGCCACAACTACCATGCATGTCGTCCGAGCAACCAACCATGACAACAACCAAAATCAACGCCAACCATGGAGGAGTTCATACCACCCACAAATAATTAGACGCGAGACCTACTGAAAAAACGCCAAAAATAGAAGTAATCATGCCAGCGGGTGCTCATCGGCCACGAAGAAATGATGCCACAGAACACAAATCCACACCCGATCTACTGCATGCAATCCCAAACACCATGAACCCGTCGTTCCACTAAACTAAGCCGACTCCACCATACATGAGATGGAGCCAGATCTAGAAGTAACAACTACCAAACAATCGAAAGAAATCGAGGGAGAGGAGCCGCAAAGGATGCTACTTGACTATGAATCCACTTGCCAGTGCCGCATCCCCCGGACCCGACGACCCCCACTGTTCCCCAGATCTAGGAATCCCAAACAAAAGAGCCTAAATCGGGGAGAGGGAGCCATGAACGAAGCTACCTCACAATCTCCACCAATGGGAGCTGCGGCGGAGGGGCAGAGGAGGCGCTCCAAATCGACGAGGGAGGCGCTCCGGCAAGCCTGGATGGAGAGGAGGACGGAGGGGCAGAGGAAATCGCCCCTCCGCTGGGACGAGCTCCAACACCGAGTGCCTATCGAGAATGCCAACAGTGATTCCAATTTGGGTGTCGGAACGCGTTAGCGGGTGCACTCTCTAACCCGACAAAGAAGGGTGGACCCGAAAACAACCACAACTGCGCGCTTGTGTTGCCGCCGCTCACGTCGGCCCAGCGCACGCCGCGTGTCGCCTGGCGCCAAAGACAAAATCCAGACGATGAAAACATAGGATTACTGATTGAAATAAGTAATACATTTAAATTAAGTCTTGTCTAAAATTAAGTTTGTATTTTTCAGACTATTTTTTAACATTTTTCTGACCATTTAACTTAGTGTATTTGATTCTTCCTTTTAAGCATGTCCATCCCTAGTCTGTCTATATGTATATATAAGTAAGTGACCATGCCCAACCAATGCCGGATTTGGTTTGGATGGGGTCTTGTATCGCTTGGACACTTCGGAAATCCATAGATCAATTAAGTATTTCTCGCAGTGGATCTTTGGGAAACCAAAATTGATTCAATTCCGATCAACATCTTGATGGGCTCTCAGCCACCGGCGTTCCACGGCCTCGCACTGGTTCCTGCAGCCACCGCATCGCGAGCGCGCGCCGATGCCGTCGCCATCGTCGTCTGCCTTCCGTCGGTTTCTCATCCTGCCATCGCCGCGGAATCTCCATCCACACCATCATAGTCGTCTGGAGGCCGCATCTGGACGCCTACGCTCCGATGACCTCGGGTCCTGCATCCTCCCCTCCATATGTGCACAGAGGCAGTGACATAGATGCAGCGCCGCAGCGGCCCTGCCCGTCCGTTCCTCCAGCACCCAACCGTTGAGCCTCCATAGCAAAGCGCCTGAACTGGTGGCCGCAAGGTAAGGTCACCGTGCCCGTGCTGTCTCGGGTTGACATTCTTCCAGGCAGCCAGCTGCGATTTCCTGTGGCCTTCATGTGCTTGACGAAATTTCAAGATGAGCCTGCTCTTATTGTTTAACCAAGATAACTAGGGTCACGTATCAGATGGAAACTAATTAAATTGAGCGTCAAAGGGCAGCAGAAGGATGCTTTCCCTAAAATATCTTATTTTCCATAGGTGAGTTCCGACTTCGTCCTAGCTCTTTCAGATCAAATCTAAAACTTCTGAATGTTGTGGAGATATGGAAAAGTTTCATGTTGAAGTAATCACCGGTATTGATATTCACAACTGAATGGTTTTTGTCCAATGATCAGATCAGCATCTCCCTGTAACAGAACCGACCAACTAATTTAATTACGAAGTACTAATCAAGCTGATGTGACAACTCAATTAGTACTTAGCAACCAAACCAGCCCGGTAGTCCGTGAAACCTCGAAGGATTTCAAACAACTATACAACAAACCTGAATCCAAAGTTCAGGCGGTTCCCATTCACCTGTTTTATTTACATTTCGCACATAGAATTATTACAACCCAAATAGAAATAATAGCGGAAGAAAAACTCTTTTGATAATACACTCACACCTATACTTTTAAATACGGTCTTAATTTCAGGGTCGACTCCATCAACAAGATGTAGATGAGGTAAAAGAGTGACTTGCCCGAAGTCTAATCCTCCCGTAGTGGGATATAAGTCCACCGTGTCACCACGGTAGTAATTCTCCAACCTACAACAACAACATTGGGAATTGCACCTTGAGTACATTGTACTCAGCAAGACTTACCCGACTAAAAGAAAATAAAGACTCTTTGGTGGATGCCGGGCTTTATAGTGGGTTAGCCGACTCCTTTTCTTTGCCAAAAGATGAGCTTATTAATAATCATTTAGTGACAAAAGGACTCTCTAACTTATCCAGTTAAGTTGGATCCCGCCATTACTACATTAGCACCTGCATACTACTTCATCATTTTAAGGTAAAAGCAATCAACATTATATCATAACCGCATTGATTGAGTAATCATTAAACCATCATGTGTGAACATAACCAACTCGCATTTCAAATCTTATTGGCGGCACCGTAACCGTCGGTCAAGTTAGTCGCTATCCGGGACCGATGGCGATTATAATCGATTGCAAACCAAACTGGTGGGGGTATTCCTCACACAAACCGCACTCACCCGCTAAGGTGAGGTATAGGTCACCACGATCTACTCGGGAAACGCGGGATCAACAACTCACCACCATGACCAAGGAAACTCCCGGCTGCCAACAGGTAAGCGTGCCCATCAAATGACACCGCCCCATCTTAAGGACTCACGACCGGGCCCTTGTTTACACCACCCCCATCGCCGGCATGGATACCTGGAAGTTGATACCCGGCCCAAGTAAATTCAAGGCTTCGCGGTTGGGCACTACACGCCCTTCCAGCTATATGTGAGGCACTGTTCAAAATGATCCGAGGACGCTCGTGTGCCATAGTATATTAGAGGTGATTTATCATGGCCACATGGTTATGTTCATATCCAACATTTCACCAATCTCAATCCAAAGGGGGTAGTAACACCTACCTCGCGAGTGATAGTCGATCACTCGGCTTCTACCGTTTAATAGCAGGCCTAAGCATGTAGTCGATCCTGTACGTAAAAGTAGGATATTTTTGTGGCAAGGTAGTCCTGATGCAACTACGTTTTCAAGCAACGCCTATAAACTTAATGCATCATAAGGAATAAAAGGACGCAAAGTAAATCATTTGCAAACTTAGGAGGGATGCTCCGGGGCTTGCCTTATTTAGAAGACCGAGGTTAGTGCCCCAGGTACTCGACTATTCCAAGTCGGGTCCTGGTGCTTGATCAATTCTCGTGCGGATCTCCGTTCGCACTTGTCCTTCTGGATCCTCGATTCCACAACGAATGTTCTACACGTGATCCTGGAATGATGCATGTGCATATGTATGAGTATGTGATTATCGGTGTATGCATGATCAAGGAGGATAGATACTCATAGGTGAATATCTTAATCAATCGGCTACACTTATCACTAGCAAACAAGCCAAAAGAAAGCCAAAGACCTATACTTATTCATTCATCCTAACCCAACCATCATGACATACTAAGTAACAATCAATCATACATAGCCTAATCCATATAAGCCAATTAGCATTAAGCCCTACATACAAGCAACACTCAATTAAGCTTTCCTAGCATTTGGACCTACAACTGGCAGTCTAGTAAATAAATCATAACTACAGATTTATAAATCCTATGAACACAAAAGAGGACAATCTGGAAAGCTTATACAATTGCCCATAAATCATCTCAAGACATCAGAGCCTAATTCTCAAGTTAACTAGGCCTAAAACAGGGAATATCAGGACTGGGTCCTGACAAAAACAGCATTGGAACAATTCTGCCAACCATATTGCAACAGCTATAACTCCTAAATTATTGATCCAATGACCATAAAATTTCAACAGTAGATGGATACACTAATCAGCTACCTATCATATGAAGACATGTTTCCCAGGAAACCAACCTATCATTAGGTTAGGCATGGCACGTTGGAATCGACTCTAAATTAATCCACTATGGGTTGAACAGCAACCCATAGCTAGGCACATTCTAAAATCCTATAAAAATTGCAATAGGATACACATGGTAATACAAGCCCACCATCCAAACTTCACCCCATTTGGATGATCCCACTATCCTACACAAAAATGACATGGCAAAGCACCAATTGGAGGACGTAAAAATACTTTGTACTACCAACTTGGTCAAACTAGGATATCAATCATGTACAGAGCTACCTACTGGCATATAATGAGCCTACAAAAATTACCGACTCTAAACTAGGTCTCTATATATCATTTATGAATTATCTCAAGAAACAAGCAATGAGACCACTTGAACTACAACTTCATAATCTTATACATAAGGCATGCATGATATAATTACCATAGATAAAGCATGATAATACAAGGCTAACAAAACAAGAACCACATTTTTCAGATCAACCTATGATTTACTATGCATTTCCAAAGATTACTTGCATTTTAAGAATTAAATCTAAACTCAATATAAAAGTATCTCAAACATGGCATTTCATATTTTTCAAGCATAGTTCATCTAATAAGAAAAATAATGCAACTTGAATCACTCCATTTGGACACTCCTAGCTCCGATATGAATTTTGCAAGAAATAAACCTAAATCTGGAAATCCTTTTCCTAAATCCGAATGAGACAAGCCATTTGCAGATAAGCCCCTGTACTTCCTACAAATTAACTAGGCCCGGATCTGGAAACTGATGTGCCTGGCTCTTTTGCGCATGGTCCTTCACCTCTCGCTCAAATTTGAGCCCGAGGCCCTTGCGCGGAGAGAGACGGGAGGTCGCCGGAGCTCGCGGCTCCGGCCGCTGCGGCGTGCTCCGGCCCGGGCGAGTGGCGGCGGGTCCTGTGGGGCACCCCCGCACAGGCCGGAGGCCTTGGCTCGCCTCGCGGTGCCCCGTGGCAGCCCCGCCACGCCGGCCGGCGGCCCGGCTAACCGGCGCTGCGGCGGCGTTCCATCCGCGGCGGCGAGCGGCGCTGCGAGGGCGGCTAAGCACAGCGGCGCGGCGACGCGAGCGCGAGGAAGAAGGCCGGGCGAGTGGCCGGTGCGGTGGTGATGCGGCGCGGCCGCGGGGCCGGTGCTTGGCTATGGCGGCGGTGCCGGCTTTGGTCGCGGGAGGAAGCGGGCGAGAGAGGAGGGTGGAAATGAGAGAGGAGGAGGAGGACCGGTGTCCCTCTTCATTGCTAAGGCCGACGCGGCAGGAGGTGGTAGACGCGTGGGGACACGCGGCAACCGAGCTCCGCCGATGGCCGGTGGATATTTTCCTCTTCACCTATTTTAGTGACGGCCATTGACCGTCCGTCACGGGAATAGTATTTCCACTCCACGGCACACAAACTTTCTTACTCTATATCTCAAAAACTAAGCCGAATTAGAAGAAACTTTCTACATGAAAGTTACTCCTCCTGAAGAGTAGGTTATTTGGTCTTAGAGGAGTTTGGTCAGATTCCTAATAGATTCGGAGATATAAAATTCCAAATGAAAATACCTCTAAAGTTCCCTAAAATAGAAAAACAGCTCCCAAACCAGTCCTTTTCTGCCCTTTTGGAAATCGTGCACTCATTTTCACAAAAAAGTGAGTATTGAGACTTTTGATCCTTATAAAATTCTACTCAGAAAAGGTTTAAGGTGCATCGCCATGCAAAGCTTCTATCTAACTCTTTTGAATCGGTCAAAGCAAGCACTTTTATAGACCTACCATGCTTACCACACAAAGAAGCAAGGTTAACCAAAGATGTTAACATAACCCTAGGTTCATTTGGTGTCCTAATCATGTCTAGATTATTTTAGTGGTCAATCATCAAGCACTTGTATTACTTTAACATAAGCACAGCGGCTCAAGCATAAACAAGCATCAAGGTGAAGTGCATGTCAAGCTGTGATGCACTGCAAATGGTATGATTATGCTGGTGATGTGCAGAGCTAAATCATGATTAACATCCTGGATGTTACACTCCCCTTTGTACTATGTGGTATTGCAGTAGTATTGATATTGTACAATTGAATTGTTTTTGTCCAATGATCACATCAGCACCTCTCCTTTTATTATGTGATATAAAGGCTTCTTTCTCAGATTCCAATGAAATGGAATTCAGTAACCATAGGTTGTTCTCTTAAAAAGGTATGTTCTGTTCATTTGTTGTTGGAAACATTATTGCTTCCATGTGGTGTCTCCAACTACAGATCCTAAAACAACACTAACAAAAAACAAATTTAGACATATCATTTTCAGAGATATACTTATTTCAGGCCCCATATCCAGTTATGGCAAAGTATGATCGTAGCATCATTCCAACGTAAATTATCTACGTGTTGCTTGCTTGGTTTGAGTAATAGGTGTTCCGGTCCTAGACTGAATTTGAGCAACATATGTAGAAGATTCTGTGAATTGGATTGGAAATCTTTGAGATCTGGAATATGAGGCATTTCTTAGTTGCCTAATTCGCATGCTTCCTTGAGTATATACTTATTTATAAATGCTAATGCTAATGCCTTATGAGTTCTTTAGTTACGATAGTTTGCAACATGGACACTGTAAATTCAGTTGTAAAGTTGGATGCCACTATGGTGCCTCATGTTCTAAAGTTGAGACTATTGCATGATGTGTTTCCACCAAGTGAATGGAATTTATAATTGGATAATTAGATCTGATGCACAATTTTGTACCAGTGCAAAATTAGTACCTGCTTCTTCAAAGGTCAAGCCTGCAGTTAATTATATGTTGTCTCAAGATTTGACGCACAATTTATACCGGTGCAAATGGTAGTTATCTCACAAAAAAATAAATCCCATCTTAGATATGTTAAGCTTTCAGTTCTTATATGAGGTAATGTAGTGGTTAGATCCATTGTGCAAACACCTGCAAATGTGCTATCCAAACATGGTAGCCATGATTTGTAACAGCTAATTTTGCCTACAAAGAAAAATATGTATGCAACTTTTTAAAGTGCTGATGATAGTAAAAACTCCATGATGCCTGTCCATATTAAACAAAATCCAACCCTTCTCTTCTTTCATGTTTGTTTCTTATGATTACCTCTTATTGGATTTTGCATGTTCTTTTTATCAATGCACAGAGTTGTTGATACATAGAACAATGATGGTTCTGATCTTTAAGGTCAGCTTTTGTAATGTAGATGGATATTTGGGGAATAACTAGGCATTATGCTATGCCAAGAGCTTGAGAGATTGAGGAGATTGAGGGGGACTAGATTTGTTTCTTCATAATTCATTGCTTAATTTCAAATGACAGACCTGCCTCTCTTTATATAGAGGGGCGACCAACCCTAAATCTAACTTAGCGTCTAAGCTATTGACTCTTGGGCCTATTGGGCCGGTACTGACTCTTGGACCTATTAGGCCGGTGGCAGCCTGCTGGCTGCCCATGACATCTCCCCCGCCCTCAGAGACCCAGCTCGTCCTTGAGCTGAACAGTTGTTACAGACCTATTCGACGCGACCTAGGATCAAGCCTTTTACATCTCGGCTTACCATTTTTATTTAAGACTAAAATACAACTATATCCTCCTGGATCCCATGGGAAGAGCACCTCTGCTGGCTTCATGTGGGCTGAAGGGTGGAGTTTGAAGCAGCCCATGCATACGTTGGATTTGTCTAGCACCACGGCCAGAACAAGGATGAATGAGACACCCATAGCCACGGATGCCTGATGCTGGATGGTGCGGCGCGTTCGTTGCACAGCAAGCGTCCATACCTGGACCTCCCTTCACTTGGAGCAGCAGGACGTATGGGTGAGGCATAACGGATGAACACGCACGACAACGATGAGCCGAGGAGCATGCGCATCTTCTGCACCACACGGCGGACAAGGAAACCTCGCCCTACAGCTTGTAGTCGCACCACTGTTTGCTCCTCCAATGCTTGTGCTACATGAAGAGCATGCGCTCGGCGGCATACCAGGAGTCCCTGTGCTGCTGCCTGGAGGCGTACAGCCACCCGACGTTCACGGTCCTTCTTGTCCTTCGCCTCGAGACGAGCCCGGAGGCGATCCAGTTGTGTGGACACCTCAGCAAGGAGGCGCAGGGAATTGTTGACGCCAAGGGCCATTTGATGGAGTAGGTTAGGGCACGGGGCGATTTGAAGCGCGATGTAGGAGCTCGGTGAAGCGACACCACGCCGGGTGCGTTTGTCCTCCGGACTTGGAGGAACCAAACCCGGCGTCACCTTCCAACTTGCGGGAAGCCAACCATACCTTTTTCTCCTCCATGATGCGCTCTTGGCGGAAGTAGGACTCGCATTGGTTGACGAAGGCCACCGGATCAAAGGTCCCATCAAACTGAGGAAAATCCATCGAGGGGCCGATAGTGGGGAGGTACAAATAGGTCGGCCTCGATCTGGCTTGATCTAGATCACGAGCACGGTTTGAAGTAGCGGCACGTAGCGTAGCCTGGCGAAGAAGTGCCGCTCGTCCTGGCGGCGGACGGAGCGCGAGATGGGAACGCGTGTTACGTCGGGTTGGAGGGATGTCGGTGTGGCCGGCGCAGCGGCTGTGGTGGGGAATGGATCCCCGGACAGCGGTGATTCGCGCGGGAATGGAGTGTGGTGGTGGCTACTTGATGGAGAACGGGGCGGAGGTGGTGCGGAAAAGAGTCGCTGATGGTGCGGAGAACCTCACGGATGCGGATGGCGCCGACGTGTGGTGGGTGGCGGCGGCTGGTGGTGGTGGGGTTGTGGTGGCGGGCGGCGTGTGTTGGTCTGGCGAGTCAGCGAGATGGCGCTAGAGATCGAACGACGAATGGCCGGGGAGGAGCGGCGCGAGGGGATCAGGAGTGGGGTGGCGGTGGCGGCGGATGGTGGTGGCGGACTGGATGCGCGTGGGCCGAGGTGGAGATCGGGAGTGGGGGAGGCATTCACGGCGGCGCGCCGATCTAGATCGACGGGCGGTGTTAGGGTTGGCGGCGACGGCGTGTGGTGGAGCGGGCGCGACTATTGGTGGTGGGGGGCGGGAAGAAGTGGAACTGGATCGGGATCGGGATGATTTTTTGGAAGAGGATCGACGGGATATTTGGGGGATAACTAAGCCTTATGCTATGCCAAGAGCTTGAGAGATTGAGGGGGACTGGATTTGTTTCTTCATAATTTATTGCTTAATTCCAAATGACAGACCTACCTCTCTTTATATAGAGGGGCGACCAACCCTAAACCTAACTTAGCGTCTAAAAATTACTTGACTCTTGGGCCTATTGGGCTAGTGGCAGCCTGCGGCTGCCCATGACAGCTTTATCCCTAACCCTCTGCCCTTTGAATTTTGTTAAATACCAATGCCGATTTTTCTTCGCATCATGTTTACTACAATATATTGCTACTCTTTTCAGATCATAAAATGGAGATGATGATGATGAGGTCATTGCAGCCTACCCGCTGCTGTCTACCATCGTAAAAGGGAGGACTACATGAGGTAATATTTGTTGCCACGTATTCCATGTTGACATCTCTGTGCATATTTTTTCAGCCATTAGTACACTGCTGTCTTCTCCATGATTTCTGATTATTTGGAATGGCTTTACTTCGTACCTTACGCTCAGTTGCCAAATATGTCGACCTATGCTAGCCTCATTACGCCAAAAAAATATTCTAGGCTTTAGATTTGCAACGAGAGAAAATCCATTATCTGCTATGGCCATGATTTTTTTTTTGTTAATTGCAGGTAAAAAAGGTTGCTTCATAATCTAGCAACTGCAGCTGCCATGTATTCTGTGAGAAGCAGGAGAAGGTCAATAAATCTTCTAAGAAGCTACACAGTAGATGCCTGCACAATGGGGACAAAGTGTCTTCTATTAAGTTTGCTAGGGTAAGGGTGCAATTAGTTGGTTCAGAGTCTTTTGAAACTGATTTTCCTCGTTGCCTGCTGCTTTTTCTTTTTTAGCATTTTAGACTGACCCTCCTCCCATTGAAATATAATGTTGCATAAAAGCGGTCCACAATTAAAGGTGCATAGAGAAAACTGTGTGATGAACCTCGAGCACAGGATGGTTAATTTATAGGATGGAAGCTTGCCTTATGCCTCATTTGTAGTAAGGAATGCTTCTTTTTAATACATACTGTACATACTATGCTGTTAGGTACTGTTGTTCAATCAGAAGGCACAATATTTGGATATTAGCAATTCTATGCTAGGCTTCAATCACTAAAGCAAATATTAGCATGGGAGATGAAAAAGAGCTTTTTAGAGTGGTTGATCACAAATACTTGCTTCAATGCTTGTCAGATATGAGTATGCTGTTCCATAGAATAAGTGCCTTTAAAATAGCTATGTTTCTTTTTTGATCGCAAAGGTATAATACCACGACAAAATTGTTTCCATCCTATTCTTAATAGTTAATGTCTTATTTTGATTTGAAATGCAATCTGTTTTTTATGAATGGTATCTAACAAGTTAAGGTCCGGTACAACATGTGTTAATTTTTTATTCTTTTGTTTCCATAGATTTCAGCAACTCCAATGGGTATGGTACAACATGTGTTAATTTTTAGGATCTTAGCACTTGCAATGGGCTGTATACTAGGCTTTTTCAGCTGTTCTTTTAATCCTGGGAAGACATCAGGAAGTCACCAGAGCATTTCATCGTTGACATACCATGACGATTCATTAGGCCCATCTCAATAGTGGTAAAAATCATGGTGCATGGTAACACTATCAATTAAAATGCATAGACCAAATAATGGGCAAAAGCGACGCTGCTCCAAACAAATGACTTCTTCTTTTGTACAGGTAGTTTTAGATGTTTTATGCAGAAGTTCATCAACAATTTCTCATGGTGTGCCAACCTGATTCCGCTTGCTGCTTCTTGTTGATCTGGATCATTCAACGTCAACTACATCGCCTCTACTAATTATGATTTGCAGACTTTGAAAGACTCGAGTCTACAGGTTTGTTCCTCTATTTAAATTAAAAATAATCTCTAAAAAGTTAGTTGATGTACAGGTTTGAAATATGATATACATTAACATGCACAGGTCCCTGAAATTGTTTGAGTTCTTATGTCCCCATATCGATTTTCTTCTTAATCTACGGTTTCAGATCAGCCACAGCCCGCTGGACCGTGACCTGCAGCACCAACATCTCGACTTTACAGGCAACTCCCACTAGACCCAGCTGAGGCACCTGTCATTTAACTTCTTTCCCCATAAGAACTGAGTACCAAGGACTCCCTGTAATTTGTGTGAGCGATGGGCACAACCGAAATTGCATGAATATCCGTGATTGATGTGATTCTTAGGCACACCATATTTGTTGTTCAACATAAATAAGATCTCTGGTTCAGTCATGTATGCCTCTAGAACTCAGCCTTATTTGCTTGCTGCAAGTGATTGTTTTCTGCTGCCATTACAACAAACAAAACCAACTATTTCTACCCCCTCCATTATGAATTCAAACAGGCAGCTACTCACCACAGGTATGTGCTCCAATGGATTGCCTGGTCCTTGCCATAGAAAAGTACTACACCAATGGTCAGAAACTATTTTTCTATTATCACAACAATAAGGTATGTCCCTAAGGCTTCCACAGCCATCATAT